>JAUMHH010217590.1:0-12369 GCA_032359455.1 Chlamys rubida | reverse complement strand
TCATTAAACTTAAATGTAAAAACTATGCTACACCTTTTCGATACATATGTAAGCAGTATCCTTTTTTATGCAAGTGATATATTGGTTTAAGATCTTAAAATCTGAAAATTGTATCATATCCACTTCCTATAGATTTTTTATTAAAATATTGTTATCAGAAGTTGATTTACCTGTACAATTTACCTGTACACTTTTCTGCAATAGACTATAACTCACTTTCATCACAACTGACCACCTATGTAAACATGTGATTTTAAGCAGAGTTGGTGTTCGGGGAAGACTCCGTCTTATTTAATAACTTGTTATCAAATATGTGGTTGTGTTATATTTACTGACTGTGTATTGAAATTGTTGTTGTGTCTTATATATACACGATACCATACATCTTCATGTATACCAAAGGGAAATACACACTGATATAGAAAATTACAGTCCTGGGATAATATTTGGTACTTAATTGATATGTTTCGGTGCATAAAAACATTTATGATGAAGATACAAGATTAGGTAATTCCTCTAGGATTAAAAAGGATGGATAGTATACACAATAGAAGGTTAGTTCAAGAGTGGAATATCCGCGAAAAATAACTAGATATTCCACCGGATATTTTAAAAATAGTGCACGTGGAAACGAGGCTACATGTAACAGTGATTACTGATCTATTCACACGGGGTACGCCATTCACCATTGAAAGTGTGGGTTCACGCAGAATATCGTACATTAATTTCATAAATATAATAATATGACACCTTAATTTGTATTAAGTTTAGTCTTTGTTAACAAAATGCACCTCTTAGAGGGGTTTGGCATGACTTATTGTAGATAGTAATACTTGTGTAACATACTTGTATTCATTATTTACCCCCAGTTTATAAAGAGCTATGGCGGAAAACTGCCCATATTTCCCTAAGTCGGCATTTATGAAAACGGTAAAAAATATTAATGAGTAAATAATTTTTAACAGCAAAAATGAATAGAATAGGATATAAAACCAATTGAATATGCATTTTTGAAATGCTGAGATATTAGGTATTGTTAATATGATACTGCAAATATAGCCATATTTAATATTTCTATGAAAGAGATGGGGTTTCCCGGACTTAAATACTTTCAACACTTTCCCATCCGAGGACCAACTTTTGAATAAACTTTTTTATTCTTTGATGTAATATGAAAAAACAAATCGTATTCCGGAAAAGTGGTCCTCCTTTGAGAAAGTGCTCAAAATAATGAAAAACAGTGGTGGGCGAGTTTCGTGCAACTGCTACAGGTGTTTCTTGGGTTAAAACCGTTTGTATTCCATCTTCGTCTATGTCCGATGTAGCCGAATGTGCAACGCAGTTAACTTGTGACCAGACGAAGTGAACGGTGCAAGTTTGAATCCACGTTCAGGTTCCTTGTTTTTTCAAATATTTAGGCATGTGATCTTTTTCCTTAATCAAGAAATAAAATATTTTTCAAATCAATGGTGCATTTTATTTATATTTTAATAACATACCTTTTGATTTATCTTCTATGGAACCATGTCAACAAATCACTGTTCACGTGTACAGTACAGCTAAGCTTTGTAGATAAGACATCTTAAAAACATATTCATGAATTGTTTAAAACCTCCAATTGGATCTAGTAATTGTATCTATTATTTAAACACAAACAAATGATGCTGAAACAAAAAATGTGGGATTGTTGCGTCAGAATGAAAAAAGGCGAAGTGTTATTATCGCAAATAGATTACCATAAATACGGAAAAAATCATCGTTAAACAGTCGGTAAACAGACACTGATGGGAACTATATACAAAGAGGTCGCTTCTAAACTGTTGATGTGTAAGTAAAATATGGCGCATTGAATTCTTATTTCATTTGATCAGTTTGACCTGATTTTTTCCCCTTAGAAATGTTTGACATGATTGGTTGCTGTGAAATTCAGTTCTTACTCTGGCTTCCTCAGATACGGACAAGGAACACAGCTCCTCACTTAAAAGTTTATATTAGTGGCATTATATAAATCGTTTTCCGGTGTTTATTATAATTGTTTTTCCTGCAATCGTTTTGTAAAGGGTATCATTTTGTCAGGTCACAATTTCAAAATATGCAAAGCCACACGAAAGATTTGCGTTAAACAACACTTTAACGCAAAAAGTTAATTTCGAAAGAAACAGTTGGGGATTCAAAAAGCTTAGCGATGTCTATAAGCCTTTTTGTAGGAGAAATATTTTAGTAACTTTGCACTGTTTTTTTTGTGATCGAATTTCATCACATATCTGGTAACCCCTCTAATATCGTTTATTTATTTTTTAATGTTTTACCTACTAACGACGTTTTTAAGTAATATATGATCTATCATACCAATATACAAGTGTTCATTATTTGAACGAGCTCCCTGCGTATTTATTACAAAGATCACTTATAAGCTAAAATACTGGTGTGTGTTACGAAGCGGGGAGGTATTGTTGCGTTTTATGTGTATCAAAGGGGTTATACCATCACCAGTATGGGGATGCCATGGTTCGGGATATTTAACTTTGGTTGACACCTGTAAAGTTGTGTTAAAGGATATGTGACATGATAAGGTTACCTGTTATCGGTGTGGTTTACTCATATGAGGGTGAGATTGCATGGACGCGTTCTATATTTGACCAACATCAGCTTTTCAGGGTTTTGAATGGATCATTGTCTGACTGACAATTTGGCACGATTCAGGGTAATGGTAATTACATGTTACCTGTATGAGGGGAGTAGGATTCTTGGTGATTACAACTGTATTCTACCTGTATGAGGGTCAAGGGTTTTGTGTTGGCAAATTGCATGTAACTTTGGTAAGGTGATAGGGTTCGGGACAATGATCATTATGATTTACCTGTGAAATGACTGTAGGGTTCTGTGTGACTATCATAGTACATATTCAGATATAATTGCAGTTTTCGATGTAATTACTAAAGCATTTTACCTGTGCGGGATGGCAAGGTTCGGAATGATTATAATTGGATTTGCCTGTGTGTAGTGTGCAGGGTTCGGAGTGGCAGCTATATTTTACCTATTGGAGGATGGAGGGGTTCTAGATGATTTGAAGAGTGTTTTCCCTCTGTGAGGGTAGACAGGTTCGAGGTATTTATAATTGTCATTTACCTGTGTGAAGATGGCAAAGTTCAGGGTATATAACTACAGGGAGCTAGCTATAGGTGCTCTTACGATGTTGAGACATGTGACGGCAGGTATCGAGATAACAGAAGCCAGACAGATAAAGGTACCCAGTACACTGGTATAGGACGGGTACACATGTTCTTTGTACGTCAGGCCCTATCACAGATAATGTTTTATTGATGTCTGTACAACAATTATGTTATAATAAAAATGAAACAATATAACGCCAAAACAAGTGGTAACTGGTAATGCTTGGCACTGAAACTATAGACATTATACTTGGTTATCATAAGTATCGGTTAATTTTATAGCGATATGTCTGGGTAATTATATGTAGCAAACATATGTAGTGAAACTGTATAATAAACAGGATAATAATATACTATATACAGGAAAATAATGTATATGTCATATCAGCAAATGTATTTAGCATTTTTTCTTAAGAATGGTCAACTCAAGACATGAATTGCTCGGAAATAAGTCTGCTCATCATCAGATTGCGGAAATAAGTACTCACAATTTTCAATTAAAAAAAAATCGTGTCGTAGAATTGAAGGCATATTTGCATTACTAAAACATTTTCAATAGTTTTCTTGTGAATCAAGTGTTTACTTACAACCATGATAACCGGTGTGATTAAACACCATGCTATCCGGAATATCATGTGAACTGGAGACCCTGTCATTATCTCGACATCACGTCTGAATCGTTCAGCACCTGACAAGAAAGACTGAAACAGATGTAATCAATCGAAGATCAAATAAAGTTATTATTTAATCAAATTAACGCTTAAGAATTGCACTGTACTTATTTAGAAAAACTCGGTTTCTGCTTGCATTGAATATTGACAATAATTAAAGAATGCTAACCATGGAAATGTTATATGTGTTAATTAAAGGGGCACTGAAAACATTTTTCTGTTATATGTATTGTGCAAAATTGCTTATGCTTAAACTGAATAAAAATATATACATTGCAAAACAAGAATAGACAAGAATAAGACATCGAAAATGATACAAAAACAACTTCAGAAACCGAAAAAGAAATTCAAATTAAAAACTTATTTTGATGAAACATCACAAAAACCCCCAAGTGCTTGCTCTCGAAGGTCAGTCTTTCCTAAAAGTGCATCTAAAAGAAGTGACCAATGGTTGAGCCCTCCAGGCAAACGCTTGCCTTGCCCAACGTATTCCTGACACTAACTTATATTGTGTGCTCAAGCTGTGTTGATAAATGGTTTTGAAAAAAATCAAAGAAACATGGAGCGCAATAACGTGTTTACATTTTGTCACATGATCTAAGAGAGTTATAATGTACAAGACAGTTGGTTTGAGCATAAAAATTATTCTTTAGCCTCGTTTTGAGCAAGAGACTGGTTTTACGGACAATGAAGTTTAAGGTTTTAGCTCATATGAGACCCAAATCTACCATATATCCATCCTATTGTAATACACTCAAACAGGGAAATGAGGAAGGTGCAAAATACAGAAGCGTACCAGTCAAATAACTGGAAAATGTAGACACCAGCCTAGAAAAAGATAAATCAACATCTCTCAGCTTCCGTTTGATAGCAGAGGATCCTCAATGTACAGTAAGTGTGTTTTATATCTCTTTTTATAACAGCGTGTCTATTTGGATAATATTGATCACATGACAGGACACACGCAGTGGAGATTCCCCAATGCTATCGCCTTTATTCGGATTCTCTCTATAAAAATTGCCAAGAGCCACCATAACTGAGTTCCAAATGACTGAAGTAGACGACAATCATGGCGTTTCAACGTGATCATCCTTACTATTGGATTGTGGTTTTATTTCGGCATTATTAAGTGTTAACTCACTTTGTGGTTAAAAAACACAGAATTCTATTTACACTAGGGCAACAAACATACATGTCCTATAGTCCGCTTGTTATAGTCGCTGCCACAGAAAATGAACGATACAAAAGTTATACTTATAAACGAATAGCAATGAGTTATACAATGGTTATTCATAATGTTGCAGAAGAGATCCCGTTGAAAATTGTAAGGAAAGAAACAGGACATTGTTGATCCTTCTCAAAGGGGGCAGGCAACTCTAAACTTGTAATTATGATAGCAAAAGTAAAATGATTAAAATGAGGTGATAGATCCTATTTATTTTAGCTTATATGTGTATCTTTACTTTCAACATAAACACGTAGCCTTGAATAATTCATGTTCTATTTGGACTGGTTAAATCATCAATCGATTTTCTAGGAAAAAAGCTAGGCGGCATTTTTTCCTTCTTCAAAAGGGGAAAAC
This sequence comes from Chlamys rubida, assembly GCA_032359455.1. NCBI lineage: Eukaryota > Metazoa > Mollusca > Bivalvia > Pectinida > Pectinidae > Chlamys > Chlamys rubida. The sequence goes on along the minus strand of JAUMHH010217590.1, from coordinate 6,943 downwards.
TCTAAACATCCAATTACTTTAAGAAATCTAAAACAATTTCCTGCTACTGAGATAGATGACGAAGTTTAAATGATATTATGTAGCTTCATCAAAAAGAGGCCGTTTTTTATTTTGGTCCCCTAGTTTACTTTTCATATCTCGGGATGATGTCCAAGCTTACCTTAATTGTATGTCATATCATGATGGCATATCCCCAAGTTTCGAATATGCCAAATATAACACTTATCGGTGATAGCCACCAGAAGGCCCAAAATGGCACCTCTCCTGTATTTGATAAGGTTGCGGAATTCCAACTATGTCACATGTGTGATCAAGCTAATCAAAAGTTTGTATAACTTCAATGCTGTCCTTTAAAACCTTTCCAAAGGATTTTGTTTTTCAAAGAGTTACCCGTCACATGTTACTACATTGTACATAACGCTGTACCACATAATCATACACCGTGTACTACTGTATATCTCTGTATCACAGAGTTATCTACAATGTTTTGTAACTACGTTACCTAAGAATGAAATAATTATCTACCTTATTTTATTACTTTGTACCTAAGTATCAACGATTTATCTACCTTGTTTAATTATGCTCCCTAAATATCAAAGAGTTATCTTACTTGTTTTGTAGCTCCGTTACCTAAATATCAAACAGTTATCTACCGAGTAGTACCTCTGTAGCCAGTCCAATGTCAAACAGAATGACGAAGAACAATACAGACCACATTTGCGGAAAAGGAAGTCTCGTTAAGGTTTCTAGGTAGGCAAGATACACTAGACCAGGACCTATCGTTTAATAAGAAGGCAATTATTTGATTAAGTGGCATTTAATTTAACTTAATTTATAATAATGTCTACAAATGCACGCAGCTAACTATTTGATTTGTCTCCGATACACAAAACTGACCAATCGCAAGGCTGATACCTTGAAGATTACAAGGGAGCGACACCCAATTTCAAAGCCAGTCAATTTTCTCGTTACCACCACTGGGACACTGAAAATGTTACAGCGAGTCTTGTATGTAATGCATTTCCCCATGCTTTTATTGAATTAAAAAATCCAATTTGTTTGTTTTGTATACTGAAAGAGAGTTAATATGACTTTTTTTTAAATTTTAGAATATGAAACTTTTTTCAAAGGCATGACAATAGTTTTAATATATCATTTCTGGAAAAAAACACCATAAGGAAATTTTTAAATAACAAAAAACAAAACAAAACAAAAACAAAAACAAACAAAAATTGTGTTTTGAGACTTAAAATACGACGTTATCAGACTGAGATTCTAACCTTGTATGTGCAATTACAATAGGTTACTCAAACCAATTATGTAAGATTTTTTTGTATATCATTAAATACACATTAGTACCTGTATAATATTGTAAACATGTTATGTGATATCTTATCAGTGAAACGAACATACATATCTTAATGAAATACAGGAAAAAATAAACAGTAATGGAAGCCAAGTAATAGTATTCGTTTTACAACTAAATTGTATATATCTATGGCGTATTTAATATTTGCATTGTATATTCGAGCTATTATGTGGTCTTATTTGCAATTTACACTTATATTGCACTTATCCAATTTATTAATAATGTAAATGTTCAGGTATGTTGCTGTATTTTTTTTTTTAAAAAATTGAGCAAATAATTTGTTTTCTGAACATGTTGGATGCAGGAAACAATTATTGATTCCGTTGTGGATATCGCCCTTTGTTTTGTTATATATCTTATATCTGTATAAGTATACAAAGTCATTATCTCATGAGTATAATTTACCATCTTAAGTCTCATTTCAGAGTCAAGTCGAAATAACAACTAATGTGTCTATGCAACTTGTGGCTACATATAAAGGATTGGATAAAATTAGCAAAGTATTGAGAATATTAATTAATTAATAAAGCCATGTAACTATGGTCAAATACAGGTCCAGTCACGGTTTGAATACTAGATATTTTAATCTGAAATGAAGGCTCGGGTATTTGTGATCTCGCTGTAAGTTATGTATTTATTTTGTAACAATTGAATGTTATGCATTTGTTGTGATACTTTTCTCTATTACTTTATTTTAGTTATTGTAGTTCACACATTTCCATCATGTTAGACGACAATGGTTTAGTCATTAGGACATGCGTTTGCTACACTGTGATGTTAACACACGTTACCTGTTGTAAGTGTACCTATAGTGTATTTATTCTGTATTTATATTTGAGATATAATAATCATGTAATCGGATTTGAAAATAAGACGTATTGTATACGTTTATGATAATAAATGTGCTTTGCCATTTCCGTAAACGAGAACATATCAATTATTTTTTTCTCTTTTACGGAAATTGCCGACGGTTCCCAAATGCAGGACATAACGAACTGTTTCCTCGTATAGACATCGATCGAACATCAACAGGTGTAGGTGTATACGAGCAAAGATACAGCTGGACTAAACCCCGACGATTGGATGACAGGTAGAATTACTTGTATATACAGACCCGATACCTTTGTCGTGAGGTAACAAGAACCGTATGTGATGCTGCGGTTGAATCTGTGTAGTTGTTAACCTTAAAGATAATCATTTGCTATTTTCGGTAGAAATACTAGAGAGCGGAACGGGCCTCATTTTGGATTTGACAATCCTCGGAGAAAGATAATCTGGTAAGTCTTTGGTTGTGATTCTGAATTGTACAATGTCAACGTATTAACTACGTCATGTATTCAATGATACCCCTTCTGTAGTGCTTTCTCAGAAGTATTGAGCAAGTCGTCCTTGGTTTTGATTTGAGCTGCATAAGTGGTTTATCATATAATTGGATTTCAGCATAAGTGTTCGCAACAGTTCGTTATAACTGGATATCTCCTATTAACGTGTTTTCATCGGGCAGATATAGTAAGAAAGTCCTTAATAGGGTATGCTTGAAAAACTTGCGCACTGGGTCTGATGCGCACATAAAATCATGTTTTCTTGAATGCCAAGCACGTCCACATACTTGCCATACATGGAGGGCAGGATTATGTATTTATCTTTGCCACTGCGATGATGAAAAATTCCGCAACGATCATTCCGTAACTTTGGGGAACATATTATTTTCACAACATGATAGGTTTTGTAAAGCATCATTGCAAATGGGTGGGTTTGTGATTACCACATCCAGCGTATGGCGGCTATGGATGTGTATCTCGTTTTATCAGTACTCAAAAATCAACTAGCCTGGAGAAATGATGAAAATCAAAATAAAAGATCTTCCCAGCGGACTTTTTAGTTACCCGTGGTAACTTGGTGTCCTGAATAGATTCATGTAGTAATAACCTTTAAAAACTGGGTTTTTTTCTAATAAATTGCCCTACATGATATACTGCAATAAATGGAGTTGTGCGTTGTTGGCATTTTACTTCTATACCGTTCACAAGGTAATCTCATATCATACTTTGTCTTAACCTACTGGGCATACTAACGTTTTTATTTGCGCACATGTCTCGCATGATACCTGTATGTACATCAATATTCACCGTTATTGGTTTTAGCCAGCTTCAATTGGCTGCACAGCGCATGTTTCCATAAGCTCCAACATCATGAACATAGCTCATGTTAAAAACAAAACATGTGTAGAGGCTCCGATATTTCATTGGCACAACCCTGCAGGTCGGGGATTGAGAAAAGAATACAGCTCTATGCAGTTACCTCCCCTGAACAGCAGTTTGGCTATAACTGTAGCACTTTCGCCGACCAAGTATCTCAATTAATTAAAGGGATAGTTTAGTAGTCTGATGTTCACAGTTCGAACCCGGGTCTAGCGCCGTATGTGTTACACTCAGAACACTATTGTTGTTTCTATCATAAAATCGGTATTAGATCCGCGCTTTCGCATGGAAGCAATTACATCAACATGCATTGCCTTTAATACAAATACACACATAGACATGTATACATTACACAAAAAGGTATACATTCATTCTGCCAATTATTTATCTTTCGTGTCCAATATACGACATCAAGTATAATAACCACGAGATGTGTGCCATACATTGATGGCATTCCTTTCTATACATATAAATACATGTATAGACTAGTGTCATGTATACGCTAACTTGATCAATGAATCTTTGTATCAAGAGCATCAAACCATTCAAAATAATGATGCAGGTTTATATTCCCCAGCATGTTTCTCTGCTTAATATATTGTTGATGGGGTTGAGTGGTATAGAAATTGACAAAAATAAATATTTAAAGTACATCAGGTGAATGGACATGTATACTTTACGTTACAATTTGCTGAACAGTATTAGATATTTCACATGAGGCGTTTAACTCCGATTTAATAAGAAAACGTATAAAAAGATATACAACCGGTAACCTTGTTGGTTTGAGAAACATGTATATGCTAAACCCAAGGACCCTCTTTATTGTTGGTACATACAAAAAACTCCATTTCTGCTCACAGTATCATCATCAGTGGTCATATATACGATTTCCACAGTCACACAGGTTAAACGACGACACTTTGTGACATATTCAGCTATCGACATGGATGACCAGGGAAACACCATTATATTTAAGTGGTACCAGGGTCGATCCTTCAACAAAGATACTCCTGGTAATGTCCACGACCAGCTGGAGGAGGTAGCCAATCTACAATGTAGATCCGACGACATGTTGATTTGTACTTTTCAAAAGTCAGGTAAGTTTTATAGAATAAGATTAAAATTGTTTGGAAAATACCTTAAGGGTTCCTGTCCAAATGCAGAAAAAATATTCGGAATAAGATTAATCAGTTTGGTATGAATAATAAACGTTTGTTAAGTTGCGTTGTTTTAGTAAACACTTGATAACTGGATCATGTATAATACTTATTGGACATTCTATTGAATGTTCTACACATCCAGGTGGGGTGGGGAATATGTCTTTCCCAATCATGGTAAACACAATTCATATGGACACGATGTCAGCTTCCATTTCCAGCTGGATGTTAATATAGTCATAAGTAAAGGACTAAATGAGATTAACGAAGTACGTTTTCAACAGGACCCATCGGCTCACTATATTACTGTATAAATAAATGATTACTTACTACTCAGCCAACTACTGTACACTTGCTTTAGTCATTGTGTGGTACTTTGTATAGCTGATTTTTATAGACTCATAACACTGCACATAATTTGTTTAAGTCTTTCAAAAAATCAGCTTTACTCTTAAAAAATCTTAAGAAATCTTATTTGCTTTAAAAGTGAAAATTAAACAATTTCAATAGTCTAACTCATAATAAGACCCCCGCGCCAAAAAAAAGCAACAGAAAGATAGAAAAAAACCACAGCTCCCCTGCCCACTTTTTATGCATCAAAACAGTACCTTATGTATCGTATGTTTCAAAGTGAAGGATGGCGTCATCATTTATGTAGACACACTATCTTGCCTTAACAATTTATGTTAGCGAAGATATTGGTAGATTTTTAACTAAATTAGTTGTCTTTTAGCGGAAAAATTATAATAGATCATTTATCTTTGATATAGGAAATAGACTATACATAGGAAAGTCATTGTAAGCAGAGAACAGAATGGCTCGCCTCCTTGGGATGGGATAGAGGAATCTTAACCCGAAGTGGGAAAATTCTTAATTTGCGAAAACGAGGCTTGCCGATTGTTTTGGTAACTTAAGAATGTTTTCCTCAAACCCTATTGATCCTGTCATTAACGTAGTGCAAAACGTTTACGTTACAGGCTTAACACATTGTTGTCGATACGCCATTGTATTGTTGACGTGGCATCATACAAATCTTATGACTGGGGACACCCCCGCCTACCTCAACCCTTTGGTGATACAATTATCGCTCACACCAGAAAAAAGTGTGAATACACCTGTCCAGGATCAGACGAAAACGTTTATCGATTTGGTTTAATATTTCTCTGCGTAATTAAGTATTGTACCTCACAGCATAGCCCAAAACAATAAAAGCAATCTTGCATGTTCACATGTGAGTGTGTGCGCGAGTGCGTGCATCCAAAGCGATGTATACAAAGCAAGGTAGAGTAAAAGAATTCGTCGATTCGCTGAAATACTTTATAATTAAATTATCAACCTCAAAACGCAGCGCGTGCGTGGGCGTGTGAGCGTGTGTGTGTCCAAAGCGAGGTACACAAAGAGATGAAGGGGATACAATATCTCGATTCGCTTTAATACTTCACTTCATAATTAAATTATTAACCTCAAAAACGCATAGCAAAAATATGCATGCATACATGCTCGTGGGTGGGTGTGCGTCTGTGTATATATGTGTGTGTGGATGTCGTTTTTACTAATAGTTATACATTATAGGTATTGGTGTTGTGTATCTTGATGTTTAAGGTACGAACTGGGTGTTCAATATGGCAAGGATGATACAAACATAGAATCTTCAATTCTCAGGATCTACAGAGTTGATAGAGTATCAGCACATTGGAGTGATTGACCAGATGAAATCACCAAGGATGTTTCATACGCACCTGACCTACCCATTTATCCCTAAGGCGGCAATGGAAGGTCAACTGAAAATAATCTACGTGCTTCGGAATCCAAAAGACAATGTCTGCTCAAACTACGCATTCCAGTGTAAACTTAAAAATGCTAGTTATACTGGTAACTTTGACGGATGTCTAGATGCCTACCTTTCGGAAGAATGTAATTCTTAACTTTTAAGTTGGAACTTTTCGTCATTATCTTTATACTTAAAATATAACTTATAGTGATGTATGAAATTGTAATGATTTATTTCCATTGAAATATATATCCTTCACATGCATTTATAATAACTTCTGATTGAACAATATATAACTCGTCTGAATGTATTTGGTTTGTTATCACATGTCGGCCAACATTTAGTATTTCTGTCAATAAAATCAGAAATGGGATAAATTGTGATTAATACATAAATGCAGTCAAATTTAACAAGTGTTCTTCCTCCTTCAATCAATGTAAAACTT
>JAUMHH010217579.1:1072-12369 GCA_032359455.1 Chlamys rubida | reverse complement strand
CCATTCACAACAATTGTATGACATCAAGGAAACAATAAAATGACGTCACTTCGACAATCCCTTATTATGACGTCATATATATATAGCGCGTGTCAGCTGTCTTACACTACCCCGTGTAAGATAGAGTTATCTTTTCCCTAGCAACAACGGGATCACTCTGTGAAGTATGTGAGAAAGTATAGCCTTACGCGTCCAGCTTATGCAGCAACCTCCTATGGGGCACCGTATCAAATGCCTTGGAGAAGTCCAATATGTCTGTGATCCTTTGTCAAAGTTGGAAACAAAGTCGTGTATGCCGGTAAAATACGGTAATAGCAAGCTGGGTTTCACATGAATAACCAGCACGGAAGCCATGGTTGAGAGGTGACAGGATTGCGTGCTGGTCAAAGTGGTTTAGCAAATGATGACAGACTATGTGTTCGAGGATCTTGCTGAGAACAGAGGTCAACGATACAGGACGGTAGTTCTCTGGTGCATGACGATCTCCCTTCTTGAACACAGGAGCGACGTTCGCATTCAGCCAGTCTTGGGGGAGTATTCCCGAGTCCAGCGACCTCTGGAATATCATAGAGACTCCAGGTGCCAGTTGAAGTGCGCACTCCTTTAGTACCATATTCGGGCGTCCATCAGGTCCAGGGGCTTTCGATGTTTGTATGTTGAGTAGCAACTTCAGTACTCCTGCCTCGCTGATCTCGATGTCCTGGGTGTCATCGTCGATATGGATGCGTACTGGTGGTAAGTCAGAGTCTCCATCACGAGTGAAAACAGAGCTAAACTTGTTGAAGAGTGCTTCGGCTTTGGATTTCCCATCACTGAGTAGCTGGCCTTTGCTTCGTAATGGCGATACTCCAATGTTGTCCTGCTTCTTGCTTTTGACATACCTCCAGAAAGGCTTGGTGTTGTTGCTGTCTAGGCCCTTTTGGATAACCTCATTGACGTAAGACCACTCGGCTCGACGAAATGCCCTCTTACACTCTTTCTGATGTTGGCGAAAGTTGGACCAAGTGCCTGTTCTACGGGCTTGGCGGTGCAGTCGTGTCTTTCGTCTGAGCATACTCCTTAGTCGTCTATTCAGCCAAGGTGGGGCGTTCATACGGCTGGATGTTTTCGAGGTGATGAATTTGTCGATGAGGCGCTGTAGGGTTAGTTTAAAGGAGTCCCAGAGCTGTTCTGTGTCCTTTTCCTCCTCATAAAGAGAAGCTATTCTCTCGGAGATGGTACGGCATCCGTCACACAGGTCATCCCAGTTAGCTCTTCGAAATTGAAGTACCTTCCTCGGTTTCTGTTTGTTGTAGTGAGGTCTACTGTCACTGTCAACTACTACGATGTCATGATCCGATATTCCAGGCACCGTTGTTGAACTCTTCACCAGGGATGGATTTGAAGTGAATACGATATCAAGTGTGTTGCCTTCTCGTGTGGACGTTTCCTGCATCTGGGCGAGCTGATGTTTGACTGAGATGTCAATAACGTTCTGCTGGATAGATCTATCTGTAGGGTTGGTTACTGAGAGGGATGGCCAGTCAATATCGGGGCAGTTGAAATCGCCACAGAGCATAACATGTCTATGTTTGGTTGTTGTGATCATATGCAGTGATGTATCAAGTTCCTTTAAGTCGCTAGAGTTACGATGGGCCATGTCAAAACATCCAACGAATAGTTCTCTGCTTCCTTCCAGTTTATGTTTTACCCACTCCAGTTCACAATTTGTCACAAATTCAGACTGTTCCACTGACACAAAATCTTCATGAACCAAAATGAAGACACCTCCTCCATGGGACCCACGGTCATTTCGATATTCCTTGTATTCACTAGGGAATACCTCACTGGACCTGATATAGTTCTGCGTAGGATTTTTACCAGGCTTCACTCCTCGAAGCCAGGATTCCGTGCCGCAAACAATGTCAGGTTTCAAGTATTCCAGGGCTCCTGTTAGTTCCGATTTCTTGTCAATTACACTCCTGCAATTTATGTTGAGGATACGCAGGTTTCTTTTCCTAGGAAGAGCATAAGTGGAAGACAAACGTGCTGAGTCTCGTGGCCAAGTACCCTTCGAAGTATGTGAGGCGTTGTGTTGAGGGCTACTAGTCTTCAGGGGACTGAATACCGTTGATCGTATAGAGTCAAGTATAATGTTTGGGTCCTGAATTGGTGCGTAGTAGTTGGATTCTGTTTCATTACTGTGAAATGTAAATGAGCTCACATTAATACTGTCACATATGCAGCATAGCCATTGAACGTTTGAACGTTGACATAACAAGTCGTAGTCTGAAATACACATTTCTAGGCATGAGCGGTTGTGCCATATGTCGCAACCATCACAGCAAACACCGTTACTGGACCATGACACAGGCAGTTGACACTGACCACATGGAAATATGCTAGCATTACCTGGACCTGGGTTGGTTTCAAAATCACCCGATAGAATCAACATTAGAATGCACAAAGACCGATTTTCAGTTCTGTTTACCGATACTGTATATGGTGGTCTACGTAGACAAGAGTTCCTCAGGGCTATGAAGGATGAACTTGTAAAGTCATCAACAATCTGGGGTTTCGCTGGGGCATACACACGTAGGAAGACACAAACTTCACTAACAAAACGGCGGCGGCCATTTTGGATCGTGGGCGAGTTGAAAAGTGGTGGTGTTAGGGGTTGGTAATCGGTACTTACCCTGTTTAACCATTACATGATGAAAAATTAGAGTCAATATAACTTAAACTGACAAAATGTGTGAAATTAAAAATTCAAAACGTTCCTAAACTATAGTTGATGAACACTTTTTGTTGCGTCTAATGATGTTGTTCAGAAAACGCGACTACTTCCTTCGCGCATCCTCCTCTTAATTTATCATGTATTCTCATATTTTTCCTCAAATAAGAATCCATCCATGGCTTATCTTTAGGCCTAATAGTAACATCTTTATTTGGTATACATCTACTGGCAAAATCAAGGAAACCCTTAGTATAATTTACACTGGCTGAATCAACTGAATTGTAATTTGCAAAAAGAGTATTCCAATCATATTCCCTAATATTAATAAGATTGACAAATAATTCAAAATTTCCTCTTTTGTATAACCATACTCTTCTTTTATAAACAGGTTTTATTTTGAAAGGGACAAGAATGTAAGTAACACAACCTTCGTGATCAAATTATCAGTTTCTATAACTGAAGAGTGTATACAAGTAAGAGAATCTGATAATAAAATTGGATCCAGCAAACTAGATCTAGTAGTACCTATCCTTGTTGGTTATTATCAATAATGTCTGCAAATACATGGTTCCGAGACATTGTTAGCAAATCTACATTTAAATCTCCTAACAAAATAACATTTATAGACATGTCTATGGCGTTGTTTAGAGAAACTCGAAGAATGTCCCAAAATTGATTGTTGACACGAACTAACGATCGAATTCTCACAGGCAGAGACGTATATGTAATATATACGTCTTTGGTGTTGATACTATATTGTCTATTCCGAAAAATACATCAACATAATGGTAGAGATATTGTCGATGAATATAATACACATTTTTAAAAGTAGTGACTTCGATATAACTTACTCTTGCTTCGTAACTGGAGATTTTTTTCATCTGCTTGCATTCACTCGCGTGTTATTTCCGGTGACCTAACAAAAGGAAATCGTTCTAGGGAAGAAGGGAAGCAACTCTGACGAAAAATAATTAAAAAAAAAAGTACTTCAAGACATAATGATCAGTAAATATAAGTAACAATTTACGCTATTTCTACTTGATGATATTTGTTTGAAATTATCAATTTGTTAAAAAAAGGAAGATATACAACTTTCCTATGGAGACGGTAGACATGACATAACGTTATAACCCAGTTCTACAATGTAAAAGCACATTTAAAATATGTGTCAAGTCCAACATATAGAAACCTAGGCAAACATAATAAAATAATTTGAAGTCCTAAATTTGTACATTAATTGCATAATGAAATATTTTGAAATAACTGAAAAGCTCCTTACGGAGTAGCTATACATTTAAATTCTATTGAACGACCAAAGGGAAACAACTCACTCTGTACTACAATATTGTATGTCAAGACCCAAGCTATAATTTTAAATATCTATTTATATACATCATTGTTAGTCATTACAAAAACATGGCAATATATGTGTCTGTCGTTATTAAATATACATATACATTTGTATACAGAACTTTGCGATATGAGCAGGGACTTAGTACTGGTGATGTAGTTAAATATGAGTGCATGCGCACTTGGGGTTTATACAAAATAGACTTGGCCGTGCGTTACACGCGCAGACAGCGGACACGTGGCTACAAAACCTCAGGTATAGTGCCTTCACTGTGAATATAAAGTTAAACAAAATGCATTTCCTTTAAGTGTTAAGCTATGCGATTTGTTATGGGATACTTATAGATTGACATAACTCAATATCAAAAGTTAGCGTTAATCTACAGCAATTTCACGTGTACGCTGACCTCATTTTAAAATACTCGACGTGCGCATGCATATATGAAATGTCAACACGGGTCTCACTCCACTCGGCTACTTAAAAAATTCAAAACAACACAAATTTGCCGCTAGCTCGCCGAATGGACGTAGAGCGGTGGGCGTTTAATCAATATACAACGTTATATACCACTGCATATATACATTTCAAAAACGTTTCAAAAACATGAGATTGACGACTAAAATGTACCCATGATAATGCGGGCTAAACAATGCTCCATGTGTTCGTCAAAATATGTACATCTCCAAGTCTGACTGCGAAAACCCCCCATATAAACCCCCGGTCATCGAAATCAACCTGCACGCCCAGGAAAAAAGAGATAGCCCCCGGACAAAAGCAATAACTATTACTTCCCTGCAAGTCCGATTTCTGCGAGGCGACAGTTGGACCGCTGTCTTACTCTGTCCTAAAAGGATCTGTCTTGTCCTACCATAATCTGAGTTATGCTAACAACTGACAACAAAACACACACATGTATATTTACGTTTAAGAACATCTTATAGCTATTACCGTAGATGTTTATATGTGAATAAATTAGTTACATTATAAAAAAAATACTTACTTGTGATAATAATGTACATATAGAATATAATATTTACATTTTCAAGTGTCACACTGTCAATATAAATGTATTTTGTTATCATAGATAACTTCCCACCTCTTGGTTCGTAGACGTAGTCCGCTACATTTTTAGTCCTTCTGGAGCTCGTTTTGCGAAAATACGGCCGTCGCGTGTCCAAAGTGAGTCTTTTCATTTAGAAGTTTTACTTCAGTTTCCTGATGGGCTAATTTGGACTTCATATCCGCTACATTCCTATATCGAAATATTTAATTAATATTATCCGTGGTTATAGGGCCTTTGCAACCAGCCAACATCTTTCTCAACTCCGTGGGGAGCATACAGCCGGTGCTGCCATTTCGGCGCTCACAGGTTGCATTCAACAATTGTAGCACTGCCCAACCACGTACTCATTTACAGCTGAGTAGACTGGAACAAGCGGAACAAGAATAACCTCCTATAGCCCCGAGTCCTACCATTAGACTACCGTCCTACCACTAGACTACCGTGCCTCCTCACAATGAACTCAATGTTGGGGTCATTGGCTAGAACGTCGGCAACCACCTCCTCAACCACCACCTCCTCAACCACCTCCTCAACCACCACCTCCTCAACCACCTCCTCAACCACCACCTCCTCAACCACCACCTCCTCAACCACCTCCTCAACCACCCACCTCCTCAACCACCTCCTCAACCACCCACCTCCTCAACCACCTCCTCAATCTGAGGTTTCAACCTCGAAGACAGAGTTAGCTTTAATCGAGGACACAAGGTCGCTCACTGATTTTTTCTATGCATTGATCAGTTCATCAAGGACATCCGGATCAGAAAAAACTGAGGGATGATGGAGAGCTTTCATGAGAGGGTCGTTTGGAATCTTGTTCACATGATAAATCCGGAGACGAATCAAACCCAGTTCTTTTAATACCTTGACCTGCCAAGGGCGTACATTGTCCGGCATATAGTTTGACTTATCACCTGTAATGGGTACAGTACCAGTGTCACCGCTTACCTGTACAGGTGAAAAAGCTCCGGTACCTGAGCGCGCCATATTGTTCCATGGTGTGTCCTTTGTCCTAAATCTCCAAAATGGGACACTATTTAGAATAAGATAAGTCCAATTTCCAACATAAGAATGATGACACAATGATGAAAGAAATGTGCAAGTTTCTGATGTATAAGAATGACCCACCTAGTAGTAATTCACGTGTGTAGTTCTACTTATTTTAGTTGTAGTAGACGCTATCTGTGCAATACGATCCCATTTTAACTCGACTATTGGTATTCGTGTTCGGTCGAGTGATCATTACTTTGTAAGTAGTCCCATTGTATTAGGTCAGTCATAGGGGTAAAACTTAGGTGAAAGAGGACAATTACCATAGAAACCTTAATCATGTATTACTTGAGAAAGATATTGATATCATATTGTTACGTGGAGCGAATGAGTGACGTAAACGCTCTGCCGGTTCAGTGCTGAGGAACACGGACAACTGTACACAGCTCTGGTTCAGTGCTGAGGAACACGGACAACTGTAAACAGCTCTGGTTCAGTGCTGAGGAACACGGACAACTGTACACAGCTCTGGTTCAGTGCTGAGGAACGCGGACAACTGTACACAGCTCTACAACGTTGTGTATATTGTCGTTCGACTTCGTTTGTGATGGAGTGTACTCGATCTTAATTACTGGAAGTTATATTTCGAAACATGGATTTACCAAATATACGTAAGTATGTTATAGTTCTTTTTAGCTCTTTGGTGCAGTGTGCTGAACGTAAGTTGACCAGTTATTTTTAGCTCTTTGGTGCATTGTGATGAACGTAAGTTGACCAGTTATTTTTAGCTATTTGGTGCAGTGTAATACGTTTTTGACAAACTGTATATATATATCAGCAAACATTAAAGGCGGAATCACCTGTGTGTTTTACTGTCATCGTCCGAATCTATCGTTGTTTGCTGGGCTCGAGAAACATTCGGTAAATCCTTATATTTATTTGTGCACAAAATAGATGTTATAATACATCTACAGCTTTAATATACACGTTATTATTTAAGTTCAATAAATATCACTGTAATAATGTCTTTGTTCTCCGCAGTGATTCTTAAGTGGGGTGAAAATTACTTTATAAGTAGTCCCAAAAATGTTCATTGTTTCAAAATAACTTATCAATTCGTCCGAAAATGATCCCACAAATTCGTCTGTTGTTTAGAAAACTGTAGACTAGATACAGTGATAATATTAAACGGCAAAGCCTGAAGAGAGCGAACCATTTTGTAATCTCTAATATTTACTGATTCATGATAAGATACCCTTTACTTAAAGCTGGTCGAAGTCGAGGAATATAACAATAAAACAAAAGCTCTAATGATCTTTTTAAGACGAACATTTATTTAGAATTTTTATCGCAGAGGTTCATTATCGCTTGGTTCAATAGGCATATTACATATCCAATAATTTGTACACAGTTCACAAAATTTAAATAATACCAACCGAAGTCATGCTTTCAACTGCAACTTAATGGTGTTCCAAGTCGAATGTAGATATGTTCCCCGGTGGAATCGTCTTTTCCGGTGTCACCCGGTGTATTATATACGGTATAGTACACGGTTTCCACACATTAAACGTTAAAGATTGCGACAAAGCATCTCGTAAACACTTAAGATGTTATGCAACATCGCTCCTTTCAAACATGTTGACTGTCAGACGGTAGCATTGAAAATATCTGGTTCAATCCCTAATTCAATAACTAAACGCATCATGTTTATTGTTTGTAAATATGGTAATGAATCATGAATGGTTGTTGCACCTCTTTAATCATGTTTCAAAAGGACAATATTGTGTATTACACTCAAGAATGGATATACATTTTTAGTTTAAACATATTTTTATTGTCGTAAATAAGGACAATTAGGATTGAGCACAAGTTTTGCCAACTTAGTAACGCCCTCTCCTTAATACATCATGTTGTATAATACATAATGGACAGCAGTGAATTAACTTCATCTGATTATATAGTAGAAACAGTGAGAGAAGGAAAGCAGGAAGGTGTATAATGATGTTCAAACACATCATTCTGTATTTAAGCTTAAGTGTTTATGAACTTACGAGGTATTATAATGGAACTAAAACTTCAAACATAGATTATTTTGGCCCAAGAAGACTCACATGTCTAAAACGTCAAGCTGGGTGGTACTCCGTGTAGGGGATTATTCTCATGCTTGTAATTATACAAATTAGAAATAGATTTCACTGGAGATAAACAGCATATATTTCAACATTCATATTTCTATAAAGGCTTCACGTTTCATACACGCTGTAATCAAACCTACATTTACACGGGATAAATGTGTTTATTCATGTTATGAAATAGCATGATTTATGAGGGTAGCAATGAAATGCAAGTATAGAGTATTATTATTATCTGAATACTTTCATTTCTGTACCAGAGAACTCTATCACAGGTAAAGATGACACAGTCTTCAACCACTGGTTCTCTTTAGGAGTCTTACGTCTGTAGACATCTGTCATCCCAGTTATGTGCTTCTATTATCAGATATCGCCCATATTGCATTCTCTAAATTGTTTGATAGCATATTAATGCAGGCGCATTTGTCATACATTGCGTGGCCATGACACTTTACTTATTAAAATTGACATTAAAATGAAATGGTAGGTATTCTGATTTGAGGTTATAATGAAATAGAATCCTTCCAAGTGTCATGGCCTTCATCAACAGTGACACCAGTATTTGAGCCCGACTGGACAATCAGTGATGAATTACATGTCATGTCCTACACCAACAGTGACACCAGTATTTGAGCCCGACTGGACAATCAGTGATGAATTACATGTTTAGATGTTTTTCAAGATTTGATCTACCTTTTTTGACACATTTGCTTCAGCAGCCTTGATTTCTGTTCCTATTCTGTGCCAGGCGCATAGCTAGACCCATAGATATGTGTAAGCCCAGGCGAGGGGTCTGATATAAAGTTTTCTCAAATAAATGACCTTGACCTACATTCAAGGTCACAAGGGTCAAATATGTAATAACCTTTAAACTACTTTTTCAGAAGAACCAGGAGGCCCCGAGTAATGATACTTGGCTAATAGATACCTGAGACAGAGTGTGCGCTATACAGTTTCCTAAAAGTAACTCCTAATTGTTCTAGAGATATTATTTTATTAGTCAATGCAGCATAAATCAACTCCCGATTGTTTAAGACACTATTTAAACTTCTGTGTTTTTAGGTTCATGCTATAAAGGACGAGGACAGTGGTACAACGGTACACTCAATGTGACCAAGTCCGGTAAGGCGTGTCAGGCCTGGGGGGTCAACTTCCCCCACACCCACCAGCGACCCCCAGCTGTCTTTCCCACCCTACAGAATTCTGAGAACTACTGTCGGAACCCTGGGGCAGAGGAGAGCTCCCCCTGGTGTTATACAATGGAGAAACATTCACGTTGGGAACTATGTGATATTCCAAAATGTGGTAAGTGATTAGACAGCAAAGGAATCCATGTTCTGGTCAGGTTTGTTTATATCAGTAACAGTTCTGTTGATTATGTTTTGAATAAAATGCTGACTGATTTTAAGTAATCAAAATTATGAAGTAAATATGGTTTCTTTCTGTTACAGTAAACCCCACACCACAGGATGAAAAGGAACCAGAGGAACAGCCTCGTTTTACTTTGGTGGCCATATTGATAGTTACCATAGTAACATCAGTGGGTGTGTTTGTCATTGGTCTCATCATTGTGCTGTGTTACCAAATTGTTAGTCAGCGAAAGCAACAGGTCAAATATAACAGCACACCTACCGACGACCTTGACCTTGACATTGACAAACTGACACCTAACATTTCCTACCATAGGGTGTCTGAAACACTCAAATTAAGCCCAAAGCTCGAGGGTTTAGAATATCCCAGGAATGATATTGTGTACATAAAAGACATCGGACAGGGTGCTTTTGGACGTGTGTTTAAGGCAAAAGCACCAAATCTGTCAAAGGATGGTGATGACTCAATCATTGCAGTAAAGATGCTGAAGGATGATGCTTCAGATGATCTGCTGCAAGACTTTAGCAGAGAGGCCTCCTTAATGGCCGAGTTTAAGCACCCAAATATTGTCAAACTGTTGGGAGTATGTGCAATTGGAAAGCCCATGTGTTTGTTATTTGAATACATGAAAAAATGGGATTTGAATGAATATTTAAGACGTTCCAGTCCGGAGCACTATATTGTGATGCGTCCTGCATTAAATGTGTATGAGGAATTACCACTCCTGGACAACGTTGACCAGCTGTATATAGGGATGCAGATAGCTGCTGGAATGGTTTATCTCTCAGAGAGAGGATACGTGCACCGTGACTTAGCAACAAGGAATTGTCTGGTTGGGGATAATCTGACAGTAAAAATTGCAGACTTTGGTCTGGCCCGTAGTGTGCACACAATTGACTACTATAAAGGTAGCGAACACGACGCAATCCCTATCAGGTGGATGCCATTGGAGTCGATTCTGTACAACAAATTTACAGCAGAGTCGGATGTCTGGTCATTTGGTGTTCTCACGTGGGAGATTTTCTCCTTCGCCCTCCAGCCATACTATGGCATGACACATGAAGAAGTGATAACGTTCATAAAGGATGGTAAGATGTTGGCCTGTCCTGAGAACACACCAAAACAAGTGTATGACTTGATGCGGCTGTGCTGGAGTCGCAAACCAATGCATCGACCACCTTTCCCAACATTGTACAGCTCAATCAAGGTCATGCATGACGAATTGCAAAAGAAAAAAATTCGTGAGAAAGTGTGACTGTTCCGACAAACACAATATTGCGAAGGAATTTGCAACAAAACTGCTTTGTGATTTACTAGAAAGAGATACTTTGTGTGAATATGTGATTTATTTAAGTATGATCTGTAAACTATGAATAGAACTGGAAGAGCGTGTGATTTACTTGACTGAGGAAATCAGTAGAGTAGCCGGGTGATCATACATTTATTGACTTCCGATAGTTTAGCTCAGGTTTTAATAACCCGACAGGACTGCCAGTACATTCTTACCTAACTTAACAATCATGTCAGTCATGCTGATTATTTCTATGTGTACCGATATTATTTAGTGATACATTGACATACAAAGTTTGAAGGTCAATGACATACAAAGTTTGAAGGTCAATGACATACAAAGTTTGAAGGTCAATGACATACAAAGTTTGAAGGTCAATGACA
>JAUMHH010217568.1:0-12371 GCA_032359455.1 Chlamys rubida | reverse complement strand
CACACAAACCAATGACGTAACAATCAATACCTGCTCACAAGAAAAGATAACTCTGCAATACGCAAAGACGGAATATGCTCCTACAGATATATAATGTAAGTACATATGGTATACTCACTTTGAAATAGTTCGAAGACTTGCGTCTGTGACACCAGTGTGAGAAATATTTAGGTACAACAAAATTTTACATCCTTTGGCAACCACCTTCATGTGTTCATCCTGTCAACAAAAAATCCAGGTTAGGTACTCTTCGCTGAAACATTGGTTTAACATAAACATTTACAGAAGATCAAGTTTACTTAATTGTTTAAGTCCATAATAAGTGACCAAGGCTGAATTTCATTGAGAGAGTCAAGTGGGGTAATAGTATTACACTTAGTAAACAAGGCCCAAATATAACAAGGTGTTTACATAAATATAGGCTGAAAATCTATCATGTTACATATTTTCTATCTAAACTCTAAAATACTCAGAGGGATGATAGATTCCTTTTAATAAAATAGTGAAAATAAAAAATATAAATTTATACTCACATTAAGCCCCTTACACTCGGAGAGGTTGAGGTCCTGAAGGTTACGACACTCACTGATACTGACAAAGGTAGGCTCCGTGATTTTGACACATCCTCGAAGGTTGAGGTGAATGAGGTATGGCCGACACTTAGCCAGGAGGCGGGTAGTTATCTGGTCAGTCACACTGTCACGGATATAAATATACATGTACAATACACTGTCACAGACATAAATACAAGGGTACAAAACATGACATTGTGTTTTGGTAAGGGAACAGTACATGTGCTAGGCCCACAAAATATCAAAGCATATTTTATTATGATAAAATAAATAATATTCTCCTCTGCTCCTGATCAAAAATGTTATAATTTCGTACTAATTATTTTTAAAATTTCAGCTTCATGGCTATATTTTCAATTCTTGTGTATGTATTTTCTAAATTTATTTAGTAAAAACTTAAAGCTGCAAAACAATTTATGTTGCAAATTGTTGAAAAAAATACATCAATTTTTTATATTTTTATATATAAAAAAAAGAAGAGAATACTCTGTAATTAATTAAAAAATGTCAAGGCTTTTTTTTAAAACAGAACTTAATATACTTTTAGTTATCTACCATACTCTCTACAGTATATTGTATGTATTCAAACAATGCAGGTAACACGTCCTGACCAAGTCTAATTGGCAGTACTACTCCACGTCACCAGGTAACACGTCCTGACCAAGTCTAATTGGCAGTACTACTCCACGTCACCAAACTCTACATTCTACTTCCTCCATTTCAAAGCACTCAGCTACTGTGTACCTAACGACTAAGCTCTCCAGCTACCTTTTTAAAGCATTTCTCCACCAGCACTCAAAGCACAGTCTTAGTACTAACACATCAAATACAGGAAATCAATCCCAGGACATACTTCTGTTATAAATTTATGATTATTTATGATTTTTTTCAATGACGACAGCTTTATTTACTGTGAATAACAATTCTGGTGGTATTTGCGGTTTCTCTTATTTGTAAGCAGAGATGATATACCGGTATTGAATTCTGGTATCTCGTAGATTTTTTTTCAGACAATCAGCTATGTTATACACTGTATGCACAATGCATCTGTTTATGTTCTTCTTATAAGTGAAATACTTTCAATTTGGCATTTAATGCATGATTGCAAATATTTAGCAGTTTAAAGTATATTTACAAATAATGATGTTGGGTGACATATTTTGACCTGTAGTATACAGGACATGCGAGTTGCATATAATTCTGCGATGATTTCTAAGGTAATGTATTACATTTAAACTTTAAATACACTGTGTATACATTGTACATCCAGCCAGGCCCTAAAACTCCACAGCAGACATGCAGATCTAGCACTCTACCCCTACATAAAGCACAGCAACAATAAGCATTCATAATGGTCATCAAAACATACCCATATAGCATTCTGGACGCAGGCAACAAATGCCGTGCACATCACAATGAAAAAGTAAGGTGCACAAAATCAAATAACACTGAAATCATATGTACTGCACACAAACACACATATATATGGTGGGGCACACAAACACATACAAGTATACATTATATATGGTGTAGCAGTCACACAAACACACTTACACGAGGGCACACGAACACATACATGTACATTATATATGGTGGGGCACACATACATGTTTGGACACAATAAAGACATATATCAACATAAGTTGATAAGTTAACATCTTGATAACCGACTCAAAATCTTCTTGCATTTACAAAAATCAATCGGTTTTTAACTAAAAATTGCAGAAATATTGATAATAATTTTGACTTGATAATTCAACATTTTACATTAGTCCTTAGAACTATCTGACCTCTGACCTTACACCTA
Source organism: Chlamys rubida (assembly GCA_032359455.1). Taxonomy (NCBI): domain Eukaryota; kingdom Metazoa; phylum Mollusca; class Bivalvia; order Pectinida; family Pectinidae; genus Chlamys; species Chlamys rubida. The sequence goes on along the minus strand of JAUMHH010217568.1, from coordinate 9,992 downwards.
CAGGTATTGACATCAGTGACAACAACATGCAAAGGAGAAATGAGGAAAAAAACCCAGAGGAAATCTATTGTTTAATCTGTTACTGAGCAGACATACAACAACAGGACCAACTATTACAAACGACTACAACATACAGCTTTTATAGAATATCAAAGGTGACTTCTAACATCATCTGATCACAGAAATAGATACAAAACACTACAACATACAGCTTATATAGAATATCAAATGTGACTTCTCACATCATCTGATCACAGAAATAGATACAAAACACTACAACATACAGGTTTTATAGAATATCAAATGTGACTTCTAACATCATCTGATCACAGAAATAGATACAAAACAGTCTTATAGAGCTAAACAAACTAAAAACACAGCTTAAAATATTATTTTACATTTATGGTATTGATTTAATAAAGGGACTTAAATATGATCAACAACTGTTGTGTACTCTGTTTTCATAGGGATACAATGGAATCCTTGGATGTTCTTGAAAAGTATTTCATTAATATTTTAACACATACATGTAGCACTAACCAACTATTTAATACATCTACATGTCAAAGGATCAACAATAATATTATACCAGTACAGTGTACACATATATCCAGTGTTCTTGTGATCTAGATCATAGAAACTATTTTGAAGGGAAGAGGCAGACAACAAACTCTATAAAAAAAATTCATTAAAGACAATGACATTATTTTTTACAGATTTCTTCTTCAAATCATTGAGCAAAGAAAAAAGGTCTGAACAACTCCATTCAACAAAAAAGAACAAAACATTTTAATGTCAGACAATCTAAGAAATGTGTTCTATCGTAGGCTTTACATACAGAGAGTGATAGTGGATATTCTCACCTGTTTCTGACTTTGTAGAAATCCAGCTACAACAAAACATAAATACATAATTAACAAACAATGATTGAGTACACAATATAGATCCCTCATCTTGATTTCAGCACAAACCAGTCGTATATCAAGTTACATTAAGATACATATATTACTTATCATTGTTAGGAAAAAATACTATTTGAACAATAGTATTACACCACTCATCAGCCTTATTTCACAAACAGTCTTCATTTCAAGGAAATTCATGAAACTTTTCTCATTGGAAAGCATATAGCTGGAATTAAGGAAAACGTAGAAGGTAAGGACATTTTTCAATTAATTCAGTAATTATGCTTCCAATGAAAAAACTTTAGTTTGAAAGGGAGACATAAAGTGAAAAAAATTGTGTTTTGAAAAAAAGAGAGGGACTTATTGGACATAAAGTAATGGAGACCTACAAATCTGTTTGTGTAATAGATACAGGGTGTATTATACATACCCGACTCCACAGAGCAGGTGTCTGGGTGATCACTTTCCAGGACCGACACACTCGGGAACACCGTGCCAAATCAGATATGTCTACAAAACTGAAGATCTACAACACAAGAACACTGTATTGCATGTACCTGTACACTGTTGTCAAATTGGTATTTCAAATGAGTCTAAACTTGTCATACAGCTTAACTTCTAAACTTCTTTACAATTAATATGTCTCGTCTTGAAAATCATTGGCAATACAGTATTTGTAAATTGCATTTTCATAAATACATGTATATACATTGATTTTAATTTACATGGATTTCATATCAAAGTCGTTAATAACACTAAAATCACGGTGTAAGAGGATGACCGATCAGGTGGAGTTAATCTAGTCACATGATTTATCAGCTGAGACTGACCCTGACAGCAAGATCGCCGAACCCGATGTCTCGGAGATGTGAGATGCTATCCCGGGCCTCCCCTGTTCCCTGGCCGAACGTCTCGTCATCTTCCATATTCTCACCACGCTCAAGTTTCTTAAAACATGCACATTCAGGGTTAATATCATTACATTGGCTATATCTATTCAAAAATTTAAAGTTATATATATATTCAAGACCTACATGATCACACATTTAACTAGGAATACAAGTATAATGTATTTTGCTCAAATCATATGGATAACTGATCTGGCACCCAAATACTTTTATTATCATTGAGATTATTTATTATTTTGTTTAATAGACTTACACAGTGTATTTTTTAAAACAAAGTATTACATTCACAACCTTTGATGAAATTATTTACTTTTTCGCAGATTTTTTTTTTTTTTTTTTTAAACACCACATTAAAAGAGGAAAAAAAGAATGAACTTGTTAAAAGCAATTAAAACTCCAATTAAAATTGTCATTTTGTTGAACTGTTCAGGAAAACAAAAACAGCATGCAATTTAAACAAGAACAAAGCCTGGTGCTGTCAAAGCCCGATTAGATTGATAAGTCAATTGTTCCAAATCTGATATACAAGGTATATCAAAAATGTGATTTTTTTTTTATTCAAAATCCCTATAGATAGTTTCAGTTTTTTGTGTTTTTTTAACATGTACAATATTGTGTTAAGTTTTCATTATAATAATCTGGCTTTGAACAGCTGGGTCCATAATTGTTTTGATAATTTAATATATGGATTGTAGGATTTTTTTCCAAAACAAAACCTTTCTGAACTTGACACTGACAATTTGGAGGAATTTGCCATCAATTATCTTCTTCTGCATATATCTACACCATGCAAATGGATATCATTACTGGCACCAAAAGCAACCAAACACTTTCAAAACACAAAATATTACCTTATCTAAAAATATCTAAAATAACTGCAAATCAATGCAACATGTCTACAGATAAAAGGGTAATAAACAAATGAAGGTGATAATTCAATAAAAAGATTAAATTGTACCAACACAACTCCTGGTTGGAAAATAAATAAACAACTCCTGTATGGTTACTTACAGGTTTTGGGAATTTCATTTTCTTGAATTTCGCACTCATAAAAGGATTGCGGTTTAGTTTAATGACCGCCATCTTAGCCTATATAAACAATGACATCAACCTACGTAGGTGAAAATCTAGCTAATATAACTATTACAAATACAGGCAGTCTGAATGTCAGCAATCTTGTTTCACATCTTAAAACTTCAATATGAAGTAATGTGAATTTTTGATAAATATGAAATATATTGTCTAGCTAGCACTGATAAGGGTTAATTCTAAAGCAGGGGATCAAAGACAGGATTATAGAGAATTTGTATATTCTATCTATATGATAATCTGATCTGATGACGTGACAGAATATATATGTCATATGGTGAGTTGTTTAAATATATCTATTTGTATCTTTTGTCTTATATAAGCAACCAAAGCTGTAATAACATATACACCTCCACTCGTAGGTACACTGATCTACCACTTCCATTCCACCCGTATAGCTATACTGATCTACCACTTCCACTCCACCCATTATTAAGTTACACTGATCTACCACTTCCATTCAACTCATAGGTACACTGATATACCACTTCCAACCCAACCATAGCTACACTGATTTACCACTTTCACTCCATGCATAGCTACACTGACTAACCACTACTATTCCATTTGTAGCTAATTAATTTATTCACCCTCTATACGGAAACATGTTCAATGATGCCAATAAGTATATATGTACATAATATAAAGAGCAAAAAAAATGTTATAAGGTCTTTTATCCTTTGTAACATGAAACTATTTAAATATATATATATCATATATATCTCTTAACTGTTAGAATATCAGTTTAACTCTAATTCAAGATTATATAATAAAAGATATTGTAGCACAAATATTTCAACACATCTAATATCAAGCAAAATCAAGAGTACTGTTAAAGTTTCCTCAGATGTTCACAATTTGAGAAAGTTACACAAGAAGTTTTCGGTTTTGTGAGACAGCTATAGGTTAACAGATCTAGATAAAAACTTAAAAAACCCACAAAACAAAACCAAGAGCTATTTAGAATATAACTAAGGAAAAACACCTGAAGAAATCATATGAAACATAACATCTATTCAAAAATGCTTTCAAGAATCTAGATAAAAAAAAACTGATTAAAAATGTTTGTTATAAGAGCTCTGTAAAAATAACAGTGGCTGAAAGTATACTGTTTTGTTAAAAGTCTCACTCTATTTTAAAAATATCAACACTTTACACAGACTCTGTGCACAAGCGATGACTACACACAGAACTAAGACTGACTTTAGTTGGCAACTCGGTACAGAATTATTACAGTTTAGTGTTTTATGACTTTTGTTGTTCAAAATAAGTTACACTTGACTGAACTCTTTCTCTCCTCCAGGAGAAAACAGCTAACCTCAACCTGAATAAAAACGCACAGCAGACAACTATACAGATCGTAAGCCATGTGATAGTGGCATTTATATATATATGATGGCTGCAGCTAGACTGCACAGATAGCAGATAGTCTACAGTGGGTGACAGACAGGAGGGCCCCACCCCGATGGACTGTACATACTGGCAAGGGGGTAGGGGGTCAGGAAACGGGTCTCAGTATGGAGAGTTGTCAATGTACACAGGGGGAAGTCAGGACACATTGTATCAGCATGGGCTAATGGGAAGAGGATCGAGTCCAACGAAACATGTCGCAGTATTGACTGTCACTTGCATGAAATAGGACACAGATCAAGATACAGACTATTCTGATTTAAATCAAATGAAAAAGAGAATTCAGTGACACTTGATAATATTGTACAATCACTTGGTTGGGATATTGAAGTTAACTCAGTCCATCAGGGGAGGTAACCCATGCATGTGGGTTGGTGGTGTGTGTCGGATACAGAAGCATAGAACATCAACACAAAAGGAAGCTATAGTTACCCTCAAATTTATCTTGTGAATCAAAACAGAGTGACAAAGATTACGGATAGAAGGTGATGTCCAGTAACAATGACTGGTGTGTCTCAGGTACACCAAGGTTATGTCCAGTAACAACGACTGGTGTGCCTCAGGTACACCAAGGTGATGTCCAGTAACAACGACTGGTGTGTCTCAGGTACACCAAGGTGATGTCCAGTAACAACGACTGGTGTGCCTCAGGTACACCAGAACTTATAGCTTATCTACGCTGAGACAAAATACTGGCTACAGGTGATATTGGAAACATTCTTTCAACACCTTTTATCTAAAGAACGTCTCTCTACTGCTATGTTATAATTAAGGCCTTCACCAAACTACATTTGATTCTAAAATATTATTCTGTGGATTTTTTCCTTGGCTTCAAAACTAACAAATTGAGGACGTCTGTCTGTTGATTTACACTACAAGCATGGCTTGTATATGGATGATTTTGTACAAACTAAAGAAACATATTGAGTAATTGTTAAGTTACTATATTAGTCTTAGTTATTCCCATTTCAAAACACATTCAAAGAAAAAGTCTTATGCAGGCAGTTCAGTAAAAAAATACAATAAAAAAGTTATATTTAATTATATATTATAATCAGTTATATCATTTAAAATTCTTCTAAAAATATAAAATTTGTTTTGTTATTGTACATAACCTGTTAATGAAGAACGCACTCCCCATACACTGTGCTAGATCATCTCTCCAGCTCCAATATTCCCCTCACCTTTGCCCCCCTCACCTGTAGGTTTGATAGTGTTACACCTGTCTCGTTACAACACCTTATTAGTACAACACTTCAGGTGACACAGTAATCAAAGTCATGTGACAGTTACATTTAATCAACAGCAAAAGTTTGTGACACAAGAAATAGATGCGTGTTTTTGCATTAAATATTTTTTGTTTTCATTTATAAATAGTTTGAGCCACTTTCACTGTGTCTCCATGGAAATGTGTACAGGTGTGTAACAGTTGATGCAGTGACAAATCCATAAGGCTTTTGCAGTCAAAACGGTATATATCTGATGTGACGTACAATGTGGTTTGTTATTTCTAAATCCTGACCCGTCCCCTGAATGAGGGGTGACGACACCTCCCCTGTATCAGGAGTAATCTCCCCTTTATGAGGAGTAATGACCCTTCCTCTGTATGAGGAGTTATGTCCCCTGTATGATGAGCTATAACCCCTGTATCAGGAGTAATCTCCCCTTTATGAGGAGTAATGACCCCTCCTCTGTATGGAAGTTATGTCCCCTGTATGAAGAGTATAATCCCTGTATGAGGAGTGTTGATCCCTCCCCTGTACAAGGAGTAATGACCCAACTCCTGTATGGGGTGTAATGACCCCTTCCTCTGTATGAGAAGTTATGTCCCCTGTATGAGGAGTTATGTCCCCTGTATGAGGAGTTATAACCCCTGTATGAGGAGTGTTGACCCTCCCCTGTACAAGGAGGAATGACCCAACTCCTGTATGATGAGTAATTTAATTACCTCTCCTTTCTATGAGGAATAATGATTCATCCCACCCCTCCCCTTTATTGCAAGTAATAACCCCTCCCCTGTATGAAGAGTATCCCCTAGGCCTGTACAAGGAGTGATAACACCTCCCCAATATCAATAGTGATCTCCCTTGTATGAGAAGTTATATTTCCTGTATGAGGAGTTATAAATTAACCCCTGTATGAGGAGTAATATCCCCTCCCCTGTTTGAGGAGTAATGTTCCCTCCCCTGTATGAGGCGTTATAGTCCCTGTGTGAGGAGTTAAAATAACCCGTGTTAGGAGACATAACCCCTGTGTTAGCTAGGAGATATAACCCCTGTATGAGGAGTGAGGACCCCTGAAGAGTGAGTGCCTGGATGTGTCACTGCGGTGTGCTGGAGAGATGAAGTAGCGGGTTAGAGCCCTGAGCTGTTAGATGGCCTGTTACCATATAATATACCTAGTGTACTGACCAGCTTACTCTGTGTAACAAACAAAACAGTACAACATATAGGTCTCACTATAATGTACCGTACAGCTAGAAGATCTGGTGATAATTCATAGTAACTGGCAAACTAAATCCTATAAACATATTAATTACTCTAATATGGACAAACTATTGCATTTACAATTCAAAGTAAATTTATAAATATAATTATCTAATTAAATCCTTGCTTTAAATGCTACCACGCTTTGACCCCAGTGAGTGATATCATACCTACATTGCTCTATCACACACAGCTGTACTGAAGACAGCGACAGCGAATACACTGGGGTCCCTATAATGTAAGCTGCTGGTGTATAATGACTAGAGTTATAACATAAATAGGGATGACAACATTGACACTAAACCTCTGAATCTACAGCATTCCTGTTGCCATGCAACAGCTACAGCCAAACATGTAGGCCCAGATCGGAGAGTATGGATACCAGCTATGTGACTTACCTCGAAGTATTCCCTCTGGTTCTTAGCCCGTACTGTGGTTTCATGCCACTCCTTAAAGATCACCTTCCCAATGGAGATATTGTATATCTTCTTTATCTTCTGGTATGACACTGATGACACAAATACCACTCAATGTAGTACACACAAACACTCGGCCTTCAAAAATTATCATTTTAGAATGTTTAATTTAATCCTTCAGTGAGATTAAGTTCTAGAATTGTTATATCAGAAGTACTTTTTCTTTTGGATGGAATGAAACATTTCAAAATTCTGAAATACATTTTTGACAGTTTTTTGACTAACATAAGTATACATACTGGCCTGGCACCCTTTCCTGTACTTCACCCAGTCCTGTATAAAGGGGAAAATGTATACAAATGATGCTACAATACAATAACAGTCCCATAACATTGTAACACACAATGTCTTCTACATATATATATCACCCTAAATATATCTAGTGCAAAATGAAAACAAGCCCATTTCAAATTATATGTCAAAGAAGAAAATTCTTAAAATACAAAATATATGTGTATATAATTGATATCCATTATTAAAAAACTTGATGGTCAAACATCAATTATAATTAACATTGTTAATTACATGTTCCTGGATCTAGCTGTACAATAGAATAGTGACATGCTTTTGTATTCGTTGCTGAGTGTCTACAGAGAAGTTTTTGTTATTTTAAACAGGGACATTGTTACTAATAAGGCTAATGGTTTTTGTTACTTACAGAAACAACTTTTCAATTTACTCATAGGGACATGGTTTTGCATTACATACAGGGACAAGTAATTTTGTTACTAAAAGTGATATTGTTTTATTACTAACAGGGGTTTTGTTACTTAAAGGAAGATGATTTTTGTTACTAACAGGTACATAATTCACGCTACTCAGAGGAACGATTTTGTGTGTGAGTTACTGACCTTCCACTCATCCAGATGTACCCTCATCACCTTCTGTGCACGATGTCTCTCTGCCCGCTCTATTTGAAATGCCATCTTCTTCATTTTTTTCTTTTTACACAGAGAGTACTGCACCCAGGCGCTGTCAACATCACAATCATTTCACTGTATCACATGCTGCTTCCACATACTTTTAACTTCTAAGGACGTTCCTGTACATAGGCAACCAGGATCATAAATGACTTGATCAAAGAGACAGTACCTGGTATTCTTCAAGGAGTGAACAATTTTCATATCAAGTATAGATATGCACCAGGGGATTGTAACCAGATAATAATTTGTGAACCGCTTTGAGATGACCTAGATGAGCTAGGTTGTAATAAAGCGGTATATAAGAACGTAAATCTACATTGTATCTGGGTATTTATCAAAGCTATTTAATTAGAAGTAAGACTAAAAGTTACTCAAATAGATCTGTAAAAAACACCACAAAAAAAGCAAGCTTGCATGACAACAACCATATGATCAGTAAATAATATAAGATTTCAATGATCATTATACAGCTTTACAGAATAGTCAAACAATTATTGTGATCATTTTCTTTCTTGGTTTTCAAAAGTATAGGAGCCTATTGTACTATACTATATAGTGGGTTATTTTAACAGGAAGTAATTGTAATAAAAAAAATAGTTTTTTTTATTCTGATTTTTCCTAAAGTTTCGCTTACATGTACATTTCAAACATTAAAGTTTGAATTATATGTTAAGTGTCACTTGTCTTTCCCTTACCTTTAGGTGATGAAATATTTTCGTCTCTAAACCTAACTTAACGATTGCTACCGGGCACTCCAAATCAGACCCCACCTTAGCATTTCAAAAATGAGTATATCCCCAACGTTTGGGCTGATTTCTGAGTACAAACCTGAAACACATCATCTTAAGACTCCTGTTGTAATGTTCATAGGCAGAGGCATACATCTCGGGGGTCGGCTACAACAACACAAACACTCGTTTAGGAACACACAGAGATTGTCTGACCAAAACAAAATAACAGATTCATGGAAGGAAATGTTAAAAACTTACATCAATACTCATAATTACAGCAAAATTACAACCAATCTAGCTGGTCCTCATTGGCAGTATGTCTCTGCTTATTCTAAACCAACATTTAGTTCTTCACACTTTAAATCACTGATCATGAATGTTTTACAATGTTTGTTCAAATTCTTTACATAGATTTAAAGTTTAAAAAAAAATTGTATGTTTGATAAATGAATGGTGTAAGGCATGAGATAATCTGTTTAGAAAACCACTGAAGACAAATCTGCCTAGATACACCTGAGAGCTTACTGTTAATGATTTACACAGTCACCATGTTTTATTTACAACAATTATCTAATTCACCATAAGTCAGAAATTCAGGCTACATATCTACCATACAGTGATCATGAGCTTGTGTGCTCCATAGTAACTGGAAGGAGTACATTTATCTATCACCCAGCTTTACAGGTGAAAGCAAAGAGTGAGATTCTAGCACATGCCGTAACCAAGCACCAGCTCGAGTCCCTGTACAGAGCACAGTAAATAAAGGTAGTAGTCATTCCACTGATCCACAGCAAGGTTAGGTACAAAGTCAGTATAAACCAGTGACAGTCTACCCCTCTGTCTCCTACCCAGGCACCCAACCGGGACAGTCTACCCCTCTGTCTCCTACCCAGTCACCCAACCGGGACAGTCTACCCCTCTGTCTCCTACCCAGTCACCCACCCTGGACAGTCTTCCCCTCTGTGTCCTACCCAGTCACCCACCCGGGACAGTCTACCCCTCTGTCTCCTACCCAGGCACCCAACCGGGACAGTCTACCCCTCTGTCTCCTACCCAGTCACCCA
>JAUMHH010217557.1:0-12371 GCA_032359455.1 Chlamys rubida | reverse complement strand
ATATTAAAATGCCTTGCCACAGGGAAGTCTGGTTTGTTCTGCTTGATGGAGCAGCGGTGGTTGTTGATTCTGATGTTTAGCTGGGTGCAGGTCTCGCCCACGTACTGTAAATTCCATTTTTTGCAGGTAATAAGGTAATAAGGTATATAAGTATATATACTTATATATATATGTACATGAACACACAAGAACGTCGTTTTTAGTAGTTTTAACATGCATGTACATACGAAAGCTCAGTCGTGCCACTTTTAGTAAGAACAAAATATTAAGTCTTTTCGTACGATTTTCTAATCTCGTTCGTACGACACTACATGCATACTTTTTATGATAAACAACAGGTGGTTTCCAAAAGATGAATGGTAAAACAATTATCACTCTTAGTCTCAATACTTCGGCCTCCTTGCCTTCTTCAAGTTACGTCTATCGTGCTTTTTCCTCCCCTTCCGAAGAAGCAAGCTGACTGTAACTTTATTCCATCATTGACTTTCGCCTCTGAAGAAGGCTAAGGGACGGAAATATTTGGATTGAGAGTGCCAATTATTTTATCATTTATATTCTCTTAAGTTCTAAAAATGGCACGAATATGCTTTTGTATGTATACTAGTCAGAAGTTCTAAGTATATATCTTGTAACTTACTATATTTTGACATTTTTGAAGTTGTATCTTCCTTTCCATTAAAAAAAAAATACCAAAGAAAATATGCCCTGTGTAATATTTCAACTAATCAGCATGTAAACATCTTTCAGCAACGAAATAGAAGTAAATTGCAGAAATACGTCTTAAAGTCTGTTTACTGCTGACTCAACGCAACATAACGCGACCTATGACGTTAAAAACGTTACCATAGAAACATGGTCGTTTGCATTTCTTTAATTCGATACAATTCTTGATTTAAACATTTATCTCCGACACGTTTCCCTAACCACATATGCAATTATATAATAATACACCGAAATAGAACAATAACACAATAATAAGTAAAGATGACCAGGTTATCGCGCCATTGTTGTCGACCTGCTTCAGGTACTCGAAGCTCAAGGTGTAATACATCACGCTATTGTTTTCTAGAGAATAAGGAAAATATGACAGGAGAAACTCAAGCACGAGTAGGAAACATAAACATGACAGTACAATATACAATCAGATACGTTTGTATGTACATAGGATGTAGAGTATTTAGATAATTATAATAACAACATGAATTACAAACAGGTTAAACCACAACACTTTATCTAAAAAATATTTGTGTTTAATAATACAGTACATGAAAGAAATAGAATAGAAATGCATGTCTGTTCTATGTAATACTCAACTTGACCGTACATCCAATAAAGATATGTGTACAAATACAGGCAATATACCAGCAGTAATAACTGTTGTCGAGTTAAGTTTACCTTTTGTCAACATATCAAATGTCTTTTATACCACATTACACAATATTATCGGGGCACTTAGAAAGTCAACGCTACTAATTAGCCACTTCACAATGTGCTCATTCCTTAGGACGGAGAACATTGTACCGACGCTATTATGTACACTTATCATTCCGTAAGACGGAGAACATTGTACCGACGCTATTATGTACACTTCTCATTCCGTAAGACGGAGAACATTGTACCGACGCTTTTATGTACACTTCTCATTCCGTAAGACGGAGAACAGTGTACCGACGCTATTATGTACTCTTCTCATTCCGTAAGACGGAGAACATTGTACCGACGCTTTTATGTACACTTTTGACAAGGACCACAGACAACTGAATGCATTTTGGCTGGAGCATATTCCATGAATAATGAGGAGGACAGCCTCTAATAATTAACGTCATTAAAAATGTTTCTGCCAAAGGCACAGTACAAACATTCTCCGAAATGTATAGCATGACATGTTCATGGGTATTTTGACTATGTTCTGTTTTCCTTCATGGTTTGAAGTAATATAGATCGTTTCCTGGTACAAACTTTCGTGGATACCCCATATATACAAACAGTTGTCAAGTATATCAATTAAAGTTGTTGTATTTATGTTCGTTGTTCCATAGCAACCACGAAAACCACGAATATTTATACACCACGATTATTTCATGTCATACAGTATTGCTGTTCTTCTGGTTCAAATGTTATTCGACAATAAACCCGCATCACTTCTTGTTAAATATTTGTATTCAGTTATATGATATCTTTTAGCTAGAAAAGCGCAATAACCGTCTGCAGCAAAAACTGATAAGGTTTATCTAGCCACATACTAGATTTTGATTACTGGATTCAATGGCGGACGAAGGAGTGAAGCCTTTTATTTTAAAGGGAACTCATATTACATTTAACTTTAAGCCTTAACCACATGTATATATAGCGGTAAAACACATTTTAAACTCCCATGCGACCGTAGAAATATAAATAAAACAAAACACCAAAGACTAAATTTCGCTTATCTTGGGGCTCTCTAGGCGAAGAACCCCAACATAGCGAAATTTAGTTTCAGTGTTTTGTTTATAAATGGAGGTCGCTGCGAAGATGATTTCACACAAAACAGATTACATATTACATTTGTTTGACTAAGTTTCCAATAAAAGAGCAGAGTCTGTCCAGAGCCTTTTCGTTCATGTCACATGTGTATATGCCCTTTGACTTAAGAAAGGCGATATCCACAATGACCCCAAGCTGTCGATACTGGCCACCGACTAGGAGTTTCTCGCTGGGCTGGGATGGGAGGGCGTGGCACTCTCTGTGGTGAAGGACGACCAAGGCTACCGACTTGTCACCTGGTATATAGCAAACATAAAACTTAGTTTGTAAATGTCATCCAAGCGGTATACTTCAAAGAAGAATCATACAACCTTTAATTTAAATCACAAAATTTCCATTCCATAGATAAGTAGGGAATCTATATATACTCTTTATGTCTGATGGTGCAGGCAGTAATCTGAATTACGGTAAAGTTGTTACATGATTTCATCGCTTTTATGGTTCCATGTGATATGCCATTTAAAAGAACCATTCTGGCCAGAAGAAGTAATATTAGCAATCTCGTTAAATGAACTTCTTTACATCATCTGGTACTGATTTTATATATCATGAGCAGACGTTATATTTTTCTGCTGAAATGATATAATAATTGATGATTTGTATATATTGTAACGTGCGGGCGGTCACCCATCCAACTACTGACCACGCTCGACGTTGCTGAACTAGTGAGCGGGTTCAATGGTTATACCGCATCACTGGAAAAGCTAGCTTGCCAGTAAGGCAATACCGCTCTTCCAGTAATGCACCTCAAACAATGATTTCAACATGCAAAAAAGCACGGAAAGGCGTGATTTTCTTCGACAAGAACTGGAACTTTTGTATTGAAATATGGAAAACTTAATCAAATAAAGTTTGTATTCTTCAATATGTAAGAGGACCATCGTTGATCGTTTTAAAGACGGAATAGGTAAACATTATGGGATGGAGAAAAGACACGTACATGTTACTTGTGATTATTATGAGTCTATCAACTTCCGCTTCGACGCAGTCTCTTGGAATTAAATAGAGGCTGGTCGAACGGACAAACACGTGACATTCTGTTTAGTCACGTGACTTAGTTTACTTACACTTGACGTTTTGCAATGCTTGATGGACGTCGGTACCAAGTCTGGAGGCGTTGATACACAGGACGACCATCGGAGTTGATGCTGGCTGCTTTTGGGGGTCAGCACAGCGATCTACCCGTATCGTCAAACCTCGGGACTCCATTTGGAACGATAGCATGCCTCCGAGCTGGGACGACACGTCATCAATATAGGTCTTTTGAAAGCCCGCGAAGAAATACACTACAACTAAAAATTAAAACAATTAAGGGTATGCATTTAGATCTCAAACGGCTAGGAACACTATTTGATAACCATGAAATTAACTTTTAAATCTTGGCAAATATCTACAATATTTGCACTACCTAACTTATTTCTCGCTTGTTTTCAAATAGGAAACCCAACCCTCAGGATACGTAATCAAGTTGAATTCGACATCGAACCACCACTTATGCGAGAGTCGTAATAATCTGATTATCTACTGTTTAACGACCCCGTACCATGACCAACGCCCATGCTTAAGTATTAGAAACTTCTTTCCGTTACGACCACAGCTTTGATATATTATTTCTGAAAACAAAATCACACTTTGCGGAAGTTCAAGGACAATTAATTGATAAAATATAAATAGATATAGATAAAAAAAAGACGATATCGATAAAAAAAACACGTGTGTTTCGAGTGTAAAAATGTCAACACAAGGATTCGAACCCATGTTCCCAGATCATCATACAATCTGAGCTATCTGATCAGCCGAAGCACTCAGGCTCAGTGGGGCTACAGTGATATTTAAACCGAAATGAAGGGGAGGTTACTATTGTAGATAGGAAATGAAGGGGAGGTTACTATTGTAGATAGGAAATGAAGGGGAGGTTACTATTGTAGATAGGAAATAAAGGGGAGGTTACTATTGTAGATAGGAAATAAAGGGGAGGTTACTATTGTAGATAGGAAATGAAGGGGAGGTTACTATTGTAGATAGGAAATCTACAGTGGAAGTCTCTAGTGATTTGCCTACAAAAGGACGGGATGCATCAATATGTCATAAACACTGTGAATAACCTATAGTTTTGCCATCTATTTATTTTCGGGTTTATTGCATTTAATCAGCGAAGGAAGCCGATCACGATATCAAGACTCTCGCCTAAAATAATAATAAGGTATATGGGCAATGGATATTCACTGTCAATCTTCTTTTCGCGTGTTTCTGTTTTCCCTATAAGGTCAAGAGAAAATATTTAGCATATCTGAGAAAACATATGAATAGAGCATATTTTACAAACATACAACTGCAACAAAATTTATCCCGCGAACTTTTGTAAAACCGAGATCAAACTTGTGTATACACATTGTATATATAGCCTACGAAATAAAACGTTTTACATTTTCTGTAATCGTTTCCGTTTCGACAAATTTTCAGACATTTTTGTTATTTAATGTACAATACATAGTGCAAAATTTATCTTAGTGTTAAAAATGTGTCGTTTTGTTTTGTTATATATATACATACCGCGCCCTCCTGATAAATCATGGATGTTTCCTTCTAATACCCGACATCTCTCTTCTATTTCAGTTTTCTCCTGCAGTAGTTTCTCATTGACCTCGCCAAGGTGTCTAATTTCATGAATTAAAGCCTTTTTATCTTCCTTAAGCTTTTTTACTTCATTTGCAAATTTTGTGTTGTCTATCTCAAGACGTTTCTTCTGTCTGTCGTGAATGCTGTCGGAGCGTCTAGCGAGCAATTGCAGCTCTGACACTTTACTCTTCAATTTCTCTATTTCTGTTTGATGCGTGCAGCCTTGGCCAAAACAAACCGAAGCAGATCTCGTTCTGGTGGGTTCTTCTCCCTGTTCCACGCGAGATTTCAGGTGCTGGCTCCTGGCTTCGGCAAGCTGATACAATAGCATGTCCTTTTCATCAGTGAGTGATTTCACTAATTCATTCTGTAGCTGGACACTCTCGTAGAGTGCTTCCACCTGGCCTGTGATCAGACTCTGAAGGAAACAACAAGTGTTGATCAACTTTCTTGTAATAAAAGACTAAAAAGCACAGAAGTTCTCTCGGTGTTTTCATTAGATAAGGAATCCTTCTTCCGGTTTCACTCACAATGGCCGTCGTGAATATCTTAAAATGATTAGAAGGTTCAACATATACCTGAATACCAAATTCCATTCGAATATAACAAGAAGCATATCTCTGCCGTCTGGAAGTTCATGGTAGTCTCGCTTTCCCAATACTCCTGCCCTGGAGACATCCTACGGACAATGTTTCGATACGGATCCCGGAGAGTCTGAGAAAAGCGAGACTAAGTTCGTGGTGGCCATTTTAAATAAAACCGGAAGTAGGGATTTTTAAGAGGGCTCTAGATCATAAAGTGACTCGGGGCCAAAAGTACCTGTGTACCAAACTTCAGGCTCATATTATAATGTACTGTTCATGATATTCATATTATCCATATTCACTGTAATATAACATTTCTTTACATATATTTCAACACATGTATACAAGTTACTTAAATGTTACTATATATAGTTGCAATTGTAAAAGTTGGATTCTTCCGCCAATATTCTGCAAATCTTCACTATCTGGTATTTAAAAATACGAAACAAAAATTATTATTTATCATTTTCTTTTGCATTATAGTAACCGTCAATATGATGCATACATATGTATTACCAAATTGTACTGTCCCTCTTTTCTTAGCTTGGACAACTTTAAGGTCAAATTTGAATAAAAACACAAACAAAACACTCCTTTCCTGGGTTCAAAATGATTCTCGTCAAACAAATGACACGATAACATACATCTTAATAAAAATTGTTTTAGAATTCAAAATGTAAATTGGCGTTAGATGTAATATGCCATTGCAGTTTCGTATAACCGTGGTCGTGTATATTCACCTGCGTCTGTGTGACCCTGTCTAAGCAGGATGGATTAGTTTTGCGGTCTACCACAGAATCCATACTTCCCATCTTGTGCTCAGCCCTCATGACTCCGAACATTGAGGCAATCTAAAGTAAAGGCAAAACACGTAACCTGTCGGTTTAGAATCAATGCTGGGACAATATCACCAAAGAACTTGCATGCTTAACAACTTAAGAAATACGAATGAATAATATATCTTACTTTAATATGTCACCTCGTCATTAACATTGATACTTTTATTTATTCTTATAAGGATTGAGGACGGCAATCTTTTTTAAATTTCATACCGGCATGAACATTGAAAAAATGCCATTCAATCCTTATATTTACAATTTAATTTGTTTACTTATTATTGACCGTAACAGATATTCCCTAATATTTCCGATGTTAAAGTGTTTATATGTCATCAGTGCAAACGTGATTCCTGGAACAGCCTACGGTCATCAAAATGTTTGCTTCTAGCGGTTGTCTCATGTTATTCGAAGCGGTAGGAGAAGCTTCGATTGACGCTGATCCAAATGCGTTCATAGCCCTATGAGAGGAACTTGCAGTGCAAATGTATTTTTTTTTATAAAAGAGATTATGACAAAAGTTGAGAAAAGAACAGTAAAGAAAATATGAAAATATTGTAGCTAATGCGTAACTGTTTTCGGTAAAACATTAAACCCTGAGAACGTGAGATGAATATAGGTTGCCAAATGTGTCATTAGTGTACTGGGATGACTTGGTACAGTATATGTTCAATTAATTGAATAATAAATTGTTTAAGGTTAAGGATACCAACAACTTCAAGTATATTATTATTGTCGCTATTGTGAAATATTTGTTAAAAGTCAATTTACAAAATGATAAATGTTTGAAATTTCGAAATTTCAAAATAGAAATAATGATCGAGCTCAGAATCCTGACAGTATCAAGCATTCACTTTAACACCGTTATCATCTTGGAATTAAAAACGAACAACACCCAATTAAAAGTCCAGTGCATGGACCACAAAATATATAACAGGGGAAATTACTTTCATACAAACTAAATTTTGGTTGCTTTTATATATAGGGGAGATATTATTTCACGTTAAAAAAGAGATCCTATTAGATTATACCTCATGTAGTCGTTACATCAATAAATATAGTCCTGTTAAATGCATAACTATTGTTGATACCTTTAATATAGCCCGAAAGGAATGTATGCTGGTTCGTCATCCAAAGCAATGCATGCTATATGCTAAGAACATATTTTGTTAAAACAAACATTACTTATGCTTAAGGTTATTTCACTCTCCTAACGTCTGTTCCTAGAGTTCATTGAACAGTAAAGTTGGTAATGTAAGAATCAGATCCATGACGTCACAATAATGTTCACATGACCAAATGATTTTGCCATCATATACAGCATGTATTGGATTGCATTCCCAATGTATATTAATCGGAAGACGCAGAGCAAATGTTTAAATTGTCTGCATCAATTGGAGAAATTTTGTGAATTACTTTATGGTTCTTATTTCGGATGGCAGTATTCATCTATTTTCTTCCTTTTTTCGCAGGTTCACTTATCGTGAAAATATCATTTATTGAAGTGACAATAATGTTGTATATAATTATGAGGCGTCATACACTTAATACCTATACATGAATATAATATCTACCTGTATAAATCACCTAATGGCACATCAAAGGAAACCCCTATGCTGTTGATTGCCTCGCGATGAGGGCTTGATTACTCTATTGCTGATTTTTATCAACTAACAAATCAATAAGTCAACGAGTTGGCCTAATACTGTGTATCATCTTAATTTAGAGAAGTCATATTTTTGCTGAACATATACTTTATCTTATTTTGGGGGAATTTATTTCCGATGAAAATCTTAGGTCATGCTTGAAAAGGAATTCACCATTTCCTTAAATGTGTTCATGACTATCATCTAAAATGATAAAACAAAAGCTGTCAGCATAGAGATTGTGTATTTCTGCATACAAATATTAGGCACTGCACAGATTCGACATGTAGTACATATGTTAAATCTTTGGATCAGCATACACTAGTAAGGATTCTTTACTGTAGACATTGTTCTACCTGGACCTAATCGTATGCTCTGAGCCCATGACTTTCAACTTTAATCCTAAATTACTGATGCTTTTCATCTTAGATATGTCAATTCCTGTGTTTTGTTCATATTTCATCAGTATTTAAATTCAAGAAAACCATTTTGTTTTATTTGTTATGACTTTATTTATTTATTTTCTTAAAATATTTGGCATTCTTCCTGCCCAATAGTTTTCATGCTAATGAAGGATGCTTACATGTACAACCAGTTTTGTTTTATGTTAGGATATTTAAAATGCAAGCATCATCTACAATATTGCATACTTAATGTTTGAAACAACCTTTCGAGTTGCAAAGCCTGCGTTCATAAATGACAAGTCAAATTTCAAATTCCTTATCCTGATAAACATTTCGTCTAGTCCAACACGAAATTAGGATTGAATTTTTGAATATGATCAATGTTCGTCTCCGTTCGGTCGGTTAGTTTAAAGACATGTCTTTTGATTACACTTTAATAAACCCACTGCATTGATAAATTGTATGAATGATGAGGTGTTTTAATTTACTCGTAGCCTTATTAATAATGCTGATAGTAAGTGTTTAAAACATCGTTATTATTAACATTTTGTGTTGCGAAATAAAACATGGACTTTGACTTTGCTCGCTATTTTAGAATAAGAATATAAACAATCTACGGAGATTTTTTTCATGTTCTCCGTTGCAATAAATCAAATAAATAAGATCTATATTAACTGAAAGAAATATGTGTAAATTTATTCAATGATATTTCCTAATCATCCCGGCTGTTTTGATCATTTCAAAATATATTTTTTTAAATCATCTATGTTACCAATCGCACTGGAGTCGGTATTTGTATGTAAACAATGACAAATACACCTCCATTCTCTCAATAATTTCTAAACCTACCATCTTCGGAATTCGTGAGTCTCCAACTATCACCATTCACGATTCTTCCTAAGGACCACAATGTACGTGCACGCGGTACACTAATAAGACTAACTCGTAACAATGGCATGTATTATATGTAAGACGCAGTTAAAAGCAAACCCTTATGCCAAGTCTTGGTGACTCAATAGCCAGCTGTCACACGAGATTGGAGACGATAGCGTATTCATTGTAGCTGTGCAGACTAATGTAATATTTCCAGTGTTTTCTACATGAACACCATAAAAGATTGTCTGTTTCAGCGATATAATTCCGGGAAAAGAGTTTTAACAGAACATTGGTAAGTATTTTTAAATTAAGCTGATGTTTTATTTCTTTTAAATTATCCATCTCTTGGAAACAGCTTACAAGAATATTTGAATATAATTCCTGTACATAAACATCATAAGAGAGTCTGGTCTGTATTATCTATGTAATGTACGGAAAGGTTATAAGTAAAAGTTGTTCATGAAAAAGTATATGATATAAGTTAAAGTTTTAAACATTGATATAAACGTGCATGTATTTTATATTAGATTTAATATTATATAAAATATGTAATGATGATAAATCTTAAGGAATGCTCCTATCATTAACACAAGTAACAGTTTAATGAATTATATAGTTACAACTGTACGATTGTTTTAGCGTTGTTTTCTCGAGATATAGCGTTTTCAACTTTAAATGTTCGTTTTATTCCGTGTCACAAACACACTGATATTCAAAAGTTTTCTGTGAAAATATTTATATACAAGTTTATAAATGCTTAATTAACTCGAATGCCGCATTTGTTTATGTTTGTTTCGTAAAGATATTTTTTATGATGTTTCATGGTTTCCTGAGTTGTTTTTCATGTTGTTGTCTTTTCGCATTTTTGTATATTTTCTAGTTTTCCTATGCAACCTTCTGCAATAGGCACTTTAACTCATTCACCCCTGAAATTTCATAATGAACTATTCCAACCATTGAATTGGAAGAGTTCAAATGTGTCTTCATGGGTGGAAGAGTTAGTGATAGAAATATTTAGTACGTTGCTAGTCTTCTTACACTGGTGTGTACTTAGATGAGTAGCTTGCTGGTATATGTTGATCTGATGTTAACAAATCACAAAAATCCCACCTTTTTTTAGGTTTTCGACTTCAAGCAAACCATCGATAGCGTTAGCGAAATTGACAGTCGATATGGGCACCAGTTTGACGGATCAGTTTGGAGAGCAACTGCACAGGTGGATTGACGCTAACCAACGAAAACGCTTCACTCTATTATTTAAAGTAAGATACACATTACACATTTAAAGATTTCAACGTAAGAAGGTTCCGCTATCAAACCTATTTTTTACATTTTTTTGTTAGATTGATATAGTTGAATTTTTCTTTCTCCGAAGCATGCAGTGTTAAAACAATCAATTCGTTTTCCGTTGAAACATTATAAGTTATTGTTCTTATTATTGTTCCATTAATGTAAACATACTTGTATTGGCACAGTTTAAATTGAGGACAGCGTACTAAACATTAGGTATTAGTACTATCATTAATAAGTGCATCAACACATCGGGGAAAACTTTATGATTGAAAATCTCTATACTGTGCATTGCTGTTCCACTCACTGACAGATGAAAACCGTGACCCTAAACTGTAATTCCTCGGCAGCGAAATATTTCTGTGAAGTTGTATCGCGTCAAGGTATATACTAACCTGTTAACGATTTAGCAAGTAATATTTGCAGAGTTTTCAAGATCCTTTTGAACTAATGATCTTCTTGTTATGTCCATGTATATGTTTTGAATTGCTGTGCTGATGTACATTTCTTATCTATTAAAATGTTAGAAGTGGCGTATTGAACATGATTAATATTTGCATATAGACAGTGAAGTTTATACCTTTTACTTGAAGCTGCATGGTTACATCCCTATTCATTCTTAACCACTTCTTATTCCTGTGGCGCTAACTAAACGTTAATTAGCGCTAAAATAATATTATCACTAAAATATGTACGTTCACACTATCTCGTTCATGTATCTGTATTATGTGTAGATTATTTACGAAACACAATTGCTGTAAACTAATCATTAACGTTTGTTGACACATTTATTTGTTTTCACGCCTGTACATTTATTTCTATCCAAGCCTGTAAAATACCCAATCAGGTTCGCTGAAATATTTATTTCTATCCAATCCTGTTAAATACCCAATCAGGTTCGCTGAAACATTTATTTCTATCCAAGCCTGTTAAATACCCAATCAGGTTCGCTGAAATATTTATTTCTATCCAAGCCTGTTAAATACCCAATCAGGTTCGCCGAAATATTTATTTCTATCCAATCAGGCTTCCCGAGATGGCTGTGCTGCCCAAACCTTCCACACTCTCTGTAACAACAAGGGACCTACAATCACCATCCTGTACAACACAAACGGCTCGGTGTACGGTGGTTATACCTCCACCAGTTGGCATTCAAATAACACCTACTCAGCAGACGACAAAGCGTTTCTGTTCAGGCTCAGACACAATGGCAACTGTCAGCCACAAAAGTTCTGCAAGATCCAGATCGCTGATACTGCTATTTACGGCCACGCTAACTATGGACCGACGTTCGGGGGAAGCAATGGCCATGATCTAAAAACATTTACCAATATTGTCAACAAGAACGGAACTTTCTTTCCGCTGAATGGCAGCACAAGTCTTGGTAGCTACTACGACATGCAAGGCCAGAATTATAACACCGTGATGAATGGGCACATGCAGGTGTTGGATTTGGAGGTCTACTGTGTTGAAGGTATTATTTTACAAATAATTGTAGTGATAAATAGTCGCCAAGTTGCAGTATATGAGACTGTATACTACAATTTACAGTGATACGGCCAGTGTAGGAATACAGCTGGTACAAGGTAAACA
>JAUMHH010217546.1:0-12371 GCA_032359455.1 Chlamys rubida | reverse complement strand
GGGTATCTGTACAGTTGAATCAGTTAAACTGGGGTACTTCCATTTAGGGTATCTGTACAGTTGAAACAGAGATATAGATCTGGTTGTCTTACAAACTTTTTGGGAGGGTTTTGGCAAAGACTAGTACTGATGTTGAATTGTCTTTTGATAAGATTTTGATTAGATTTTTTTTATACAACACATATATAGACAAAGCAACCTAGGGTTAATGTCACATACCTTTGATTGTTTCCTATTAGCACCAGTTTAGCAGTCTTTTTGGAATAAGAGCCAAACGAAGCTTGACCCATCATGTAACAAAAGTGGCTAGCGTATAAAAAGCCCTTCGATGCTGAAATTAGATAAATTAGATTTAATACTATCTATCCATTCAATCATATTCCACACAATCCCTAGCTACAAAAATCAATGTCAGTTAATCTATTTTGTAATTATAAATATGCATAGTAAATTGATAATGATTGGCAACACAATTGTTAATCGAGAACACAATCTAATTAATTTTCCAGGTTCGTGTAGCTAATGAAAAGTCAATATTTATTAGATAAAAATTAATATTGATAAATGGATGAGGTATCAGGATAGAAAAACTTTGTTGTTTTTTTTCAATTTTTTATTTCAACAGATGTAAATAGATAATCTATACAGGACTAGCTGCGGGAACCGTTTCTTCTAGGCTATATATATTTTTTTATTATCGGACAACAATGGGCCTAGAAGCTACGGTTCCCGCAGCTAATACAGGACTAGATACCATGTAAGGCCCTAAAATCTCCTGTACAATACACAGCTGTATTACAAGCAGTAATAACTTAAATAAAACAAAACATTGCACACATCCTGGAGCAGCAGGACCTATGTCTTACCTAGTGTGTCACCCATAGACATGATACTCTTCTTATCTAGGTCTGGTTTGCTTCCCTGGTTAGACAGGATCATAGCCAAATGAGGCCTCCAGTCTCCCCAACGTTCGTTAGCTATACTCTGTCCAAAATAATGCTCATAGTTAAGTTTTGTGCTGAAAAGTAGTACATGCTCAAAACACAAAACGTAAGCTGAGCCTCTTAATTACAAAATAGAGACTTTTCACATGTTTTGTTTAAATGCCAAAGAAGCCAGTACTACTGACACAAAAATATCACAATAAAACTGCAGGCCAACTTACCTTTACACTGGCCGATATTTGATTCCAAAGCATTTTAAGGAAGCTAAAGCAATGACCAACAAATACTGGCATATGTAATGTTGAAATTTTCAATTTTTAAGAGGGAATTACCTTGAAGAACTTGCTAGCTACATATCTCAAATACATTTATTCAGTCTAACCATGCTAAAATTCTAGGCAATTTGATTTTCAACTGCAGAATAAATTTGATTGCCAAAAGATATACATGCAGGACTCTCTATAATTTGATTTAATTATTTATTTGTATTGGGTTAGTTTTGCTCTTTATGGTAAGCTTACAGTTACAGATGCTGGCTGTCTCCCAGACATCAGCTGGTAAAGAGTCTGTAGAGGGTCGTTCATCTTCATTGCAGTGTTGGCAAACCTAATCATGACATTAGCATGTGTCCGGCTATCCATCTTACTGGCTAGGAACAGTGCATGTCCCCACAGGTTTCTCTTCATGGCACATTCTAAAGCATCCTGAAAACAGGTCAAAAGTCACAATCTGATATATCGTGATAACATGTATAAAGACTCATTCCAATACATGTACATCCTGACAACAGGCACGCATTCATGAAACTGTTCTCTTGCTCAAGTATGGATTTTGTGCTCAAGCCTAATTTCGTATTCTGGTTATAAGTTAATATACAAATCTTATTTTGTCAATGATTTTGAAAAAATATTGAGGAGACTTTAAGCCAAATACTGTTTTCAATGTTTACATTTGACTTTTTGATCGTTTGACATGATTTAAGTGTGTTAAAAGAAAGTTGGTTTGAGCACAGAATCCATGCTTGAGCATGAGAACGGTTTCATGAATACGGGCCCAGGTATAAGGGACGGATAATACCAGATAAAACAACTATAGACACTTTTGCTACTGACCAAGTGTTCTCATTAAATAAATACATATAGGTCAACATTATGGCATGTGACCATCCAACCAGCCATTCTTTTTCAGTCAACCATCTATTTCAAAAGTTAGTGACAGCACTGAGAATATCTTTTATTGAGTAAAATGCATGCTAAATACAAAATTCCTTTTTTCTTCCGATATCTTTTACTATTTAAATAATATCAATGGTAATCTTCAAATCTGGAACCTCAATCCTATATCTTGCAACGAGTCAACTGATAGTTTATCTGGTAAATATCTTGCATTATTACTTCATTAACATCTTGATCTCTAGAAGAAGACAATTAAGAACTATCCACAGGAATTTTTGTTGTAGCCAAAACATTATAAAGAATTATAATCAATGTGATACTTTGGAGGACAATTTAGGTATTGTGCATCATCACATTTGTACCACTTAAATTGTTCTGGTTTATTTTGTGAATTTCTTTTTATAAATGATGACTCAAGTTTTGAAAAATTGTTACAAACTGATTCAATATGTATGAGAACTACTGTATCAGGATATCTATCAAATTCTTCAGTACCAGATAACAGACAGCCATATGCACTTACCTTTTTGCGTCCATAAAGCAACAGATGTCTGAAGCGGTCAGTAGCCTCCTCTCGGGACCGACCTCTGTTGATGATGGAGCGGTCAGTCACAGAGAAGGTAGAGGCATTGACTTCAGTGGTGTCATCCAATTCCTGGTCCAGATTGTCCATGCTCTGTGAAATCTTGAGTCCAATCATGCTGTACTCAGCTGTGGAAGGTTCATGGCCCTCCAACAACAGTTCAGCAATGTCCGTTCCCATCACAGTCTGTACAACAAACAAATTCTATTTTTTTCAACACTAATATTTGGTTTTTTATCCTTGATAATATTACAGCCACCAAAATATTAATCCCTGTATAGGATAAAATTGCCAAACTGAAATCATGACATTTATCAAATTCAATTTAAAGATAAAATCATAGGCAAGCTGATAATCTGTTCTTACCCCATTTTGTTTGATGAGTAATTCCAGAAGTTTCCAGATGAGTTCAGCTGATTCACGATCGATCATGTTGATGTTCTCTGCACAGGCCCTGGCCTTACGTTGGCAGAAGGCTAGAACATCATTCTTGTGGGTATCACCTCTGTTATTGACAAGATAAAGAGACAATTCAAATATTATGCATCCTTTGATATTTACAAGACCTAGGATGGGTAAAACTGAGCCAATCATAGGACGTTGGGCAGAGATTACAAACAGATCACAGAACCTAGCGCAGGGACTACTAATATGATCATAGGACCTAGGGCAGAGACTACTAATCAAATAACAGGGGCTAGGCCAGAGACTACTCATAGGATTACAGGACCTAGAGCAGAGACTATTAATCAAATAACAGGGGCTAGGGCAGAGACTACTCATAGGATTACAGGACCTAGAGCAGAGAGTATTGATCAGATCACAGCACCTAGATCTGTAATAGGACCACAGGAAATAGAACAAAGATCTAGATTACTCATAGGATCACAGGACCTGAGAAGGAGTACTGACCTGATCACAGGACCTGGGAAAGATTTGAGCTCTTCAGTTTCCATGTTTTCTTGTAACAATTCATCCACTTCGTGAATCTCAACTGTCGCAGGTTGACCGTACACTGGGTTATTTGGCAGCACCTTGACCAGTTGACCTCCTGGGCCAAAGCAAACCTTCATATGTGGAATTGTGTGTTTCTTGGGAGTTATTCTGCCAGGTTTTGTCTCTGTCCAACAAAAATGATGTAACATATATCAATCTATAGCTACTCATAAGCATTTGGTAAAAAATGTTCTCATTTTACACCTTCAAAAGAGTAGTGATAGGCAATGAAATAAATTGTCTACCTGGTAACATTGAACTCATAATCAAATTTCTTTTTTAGTTGCCCTATTTGGACCCTTTAATCCAGGCAGTAATACCTGAGGATACTGTATACAAGGTGTCAAGGTATATAAAACAAGTATGTTATATATGCCCTGGACAAAGTGATGAAATGACTGATGGACCGATAGATTGACGGAGTGCAAATTAAACCTATATTAATTAAGAGACATCTTTCCTTTGCTTCTTCTTACCATGTACCTGCAGGGAATGTGTTTAAACCTCCAGATTAACTTCATGTACAAACCTATAAAGTAGCGGGTCAAAGTGACCTGTATTAGATCTTGAAGTGACCTCAAGGGTCCCCATTTCTCGTATCTGTACTAGATGCATCTGAATTTCCACTTACACATAGAGGTCATTGTGCCCTCTACTAGGGCCCATACTGACCCTGTATAGGTAGATCACCATACTACTTCCTGTGCACTCTAGGTTCTCGTACTATGGTAACTATACTGTCGTATTATCTAGATTTACTGCCATGTAGACAGTAGGGGTCTATGGTGGCCCCTATTAGGCTAGGGTTCACAGGGACATATTGTCAGTTGCCTTACCTTCTGTGACCCCTTGGTACCCATAGTAGGGGTCGTAATGGTCTCTTTGCATTTGGTAGTCACCATATCCAGCATGATTCGAGGTTCTAGCCCCATATCCATAGGCATCTCTGGATAAATACAAATATAATGGTTTTCAATCTACATTAATTCCATGCTTACTCATACCTGAATACATGTCATATTATCTGCTTCTTATTAAAATATTGTTTAGAAACCAGTATATGATACAATATATACTCGAGGGATTCTGTTGTACACAATTCTATTAATATACATGTATACATTATCTATAGTAACACTAATTTACTCACTGTAACGTCATAATCTAAGTTCTAGGTAATACCCCGGTATTAAATCTCTTCCTTCAGTAGGACTGATTTGTGTACAGTATTTTTTTTATCTCATAGCAATTAAGAATTAATTTTGACTTACCTTGGTATCTTAGCTAAAACTTATTTTATTAATTGTTCCAAGAACTTTGACATAAACGGATTTGTTTTTATACATGTTGAATAACATGTACATGTATTCATTAAAGCAGTCTCCAAAAGTTGTTCAGAATTGTAGGATTATAACTCTGAACAGAATGCAGTTTAATTCTTATAGTTATATTTTTCATTTATTTAGAAATTAATATAAATTGATATTCAAAATTCATATTTGTTTTTAAATTTGAGGTAAATTTTCATTTAAAGGAATAGCCTATAACCAGTATGTGCAAGCTCTCTCCATTGCTATTATTGTGACATTGTAATGAAGTAATGATCCTCACTCTAGAGTAACAATATACTAACATGGTATCATAACTTACAGCTGACTTTGGTAGGCCTACATGTACATGTACATGGGTAGTGGCAGAGCAGAGCATAACATATGTAGTAACAGTGAAGATATCTAAATTTATTGTCCCCTAATTATCTCTAATCCATGAAATATCTACATTATATTCCCTAACATGTTCACTTTTAACCAAAATAGGAGTCTTATCACTTCTTGATACAAAAAAATATGCTGGAAAAAAACCCTGAAATCAAATGATTTATGATACACGATACAGTTCCATGTTCCCCATGCATACCTCATGCACATACAGCATTAACGCCAATACCATTGTCATGGCAGTATGCAGATATAACTTAGTACACCAATGTGTTATACAGTGACTGGCATGGTCTATCAATAGCCGGTTCTTTTGTACACAGGTATATTAGTAAGGATATAAACAATATACTCCATAAATACGTGATTACAAATGATATATCAATACAAGTAACCTTAACCCTTTCACCACTATAGACCATAATGGACTCATCCAGATCAATGCATGGTAGGGTCTACTCAAGTTACATAGGGGTGAAAGGGTTAATGAAGAGTATGACTTCAATTAACATGTTCATAAAGCAGGTCGCTATATTAACCAAGTGCAATATTAATATTGTATAATTGTATATATGGCCATTTGTGAATCCAAAATCCAAATACCCTATGTGGTATAACTGACTAACTGCAGAAAACCCAGCTCTCAAAGCAGCAAAAAGATAAATGCAGTTCTGTGTCAACTTAAAGGTCACCATCATGTTTGTTTTCCTCTGTATTTCATGTATTTCTACATATTTTCACCGTATAGTGCTGAAATCAATGGTGATGCTATTGAAACAAACTTCCTGGGTAAGCATCCTAAATGAGAATTCCAGTATCTAAATTTGCTGTCATGATTTACTTTTAGTTCTTTATGTTGAGCGGTTACAAGATGTGCCAAATTATTTAAAGGAAATTATTTTTGTCAGTTGAAAGTAAAAATTTGAATAACTGAAATGTATGGAATAATTATGATAGAAACATTCAGACAATTCTCATTTATATGCAACTGTTTTGTTTCAATAGTATGGCATACCTGACTTCATAGAAATTCACTGTAAATGATACATGAAATATAGAAGAAAAAAAACCTTGTTACCTAGCTATTATATTGACTGAAACTGTATGCATAACTGGTATTTGATTTATTTTTAGTTAAATTTTTTATTGAAAATTTCACATACTCAATTTCATTTAGATGTCACATCTAAAATGCGATGAATATAATCTAAACAAATATTTTTTCCATTAAATGTTGACAATATATATAATATCTTTAAACCCTTAATGTCAAATACTGAGCAATGACGTCAGTAAATGTCAAACTAGTGACTTCAAAATCAAGTACCAGCTAAGTGACTTGTTACAGAACCATAATTGCTGCTGGTATGAAAGTGCTTATCTATGTACTGAATCTTAAACCTATAAACTTTCATATATTATACAGTATATATGTCAGGTTCATACTTCCATGTTAAGGCATTGCAAAGGTACAGAATGTATAATGGCCGTTTCCTGGAATATAACAACGATGGCAGCATACTGAAATCTGCAGATGTTTCTGAAATCACTGCAATAAATGATCATAGTTAGAGACAACTGTTTGGGCTGTTAACACTTACGGCTGGTCCTCCGGTAAGGAGGCTGGGGTGTGAGCTCCCCGTGACTGACTGCGCTGACTGTACCGGTCGTCCTCATAACCCTGGCTATAGTACTCGGATGGATAGCTGGAACAGGCCATGATGCATCATGATAAACGCATGCTGAACGGCGGACAGGTGTGATGATGCAGAACACCGCCGTCACTAGCTACTGCATTCTCACACTTGCACTTCTATTCACTAACGTTTCCGCCTGTCCTTGACTGTGTGGGTGACTATATTGGATTATTGGCTCTATTATAATGCAACACATTTTTCTGAGAGCCTATGCCATTTACGATGCAAAGTTATTCCCATTTGAAAAAGAAGTGCAAAAGATGTTACGTTTGTTTAATTATTGTTGTCTATAAACATAGGTGCTAAGTCACAGTGAAGACTTTGTCTTTTCATTATATCAATTAAGGACAAAGTAATAAATTAGAATTACTTACAGCCTATAGCTACTAGAACTTACACCCTATAGTATATCTGCCCTTTTGTAACTCACAGTCTATAGCTGTCACTGCAATTCAGCATATAGTTACCAGGTACTAAGACTGGGAGTAACTCAAAACACATAGCCAGTTAACGTGACCAGCATTTTACATGATATAGCTTGTAAGTAAACAACTCACTTACTAAATCTACTGAGAGTAACTCAAAACCTATAGTTATGTGGGTAACTAACAAAACATAGGTAGTTAGAGTGACCTGTACAATACATATACATGTATAGACTAAGGTCGTTTTTAGTTTAAGCGGTTGAACCGGTCAGACCACAGTTGTTCGTTTATTAAATAAATAAGGTTGGACCTAGTAATCTGATGCTGATTTCAGGCGAGCCTTGACAAAGCCTTGCAAGGCCTGCATAAACATTTGCAGGTCTGCCAGGATTTATACCCAAAATTGTTACATTTAAAAAACGGACAAACTGGTTGTTCCGCATTAATGAACAGGCCCCTGGTAAGCAATTCACTTAATAAAAAAATGACCGAGACTAACTTAAAACCTATAGTTATGCAAGTAACTCACAGCATACAGCCAATATGAATATTTCACATAAAAAAACATTTGTAACTCGCATCTTTACATATAGCTACTGTGAGTAACTTAAAGTCTTTCGTTACTGCAAGTACCTCACTTCCTATATATACATACATGTAGTGACTGCAACTCACAGCTAATACCTGTAGCAACTGTGAACAACTCATAATCCACAGCCTACTTGCTGTCAGTAACTCAAACTTACACCCTATAGCTTTATTAATATACCAACACAATATCACTGCAAACAAATTTCCATCCAATACTCTTGAAGTACTATGACTGATATATTTCACGCAGACCTAAAGGTAAGTACCGTTATTACATTAATATCTAATCTGCGCAAATATGTATATTATTGGTCAATTATTTATAGGATAGAATTCAAAAACCATAAGATACATGTATATAGAGCGATCCAGAGAAATTTAGTCTTTATCATAAAAAACCTGAAGCTTGTACATTATAAAAAGATAATTTATAAGCTGGCTATATACTTTTTTTTATGAGATTGAACAAAAACAGAAATAGCGTAATAATTTGGTTTAAAAAATATCAAAACAGCACAACATAAAAATGAAAGGAATGTGGTTTATCTGTATAAATAAAGTTGAAACAAGGAAATACATAAGCCCTATAACGTAGAACACATCAGGGACCTAGATATAGAACAGCACACAAAAGAATGTCCTGGGACCTTTGGTATTTACACTTTTCAGTACAAAGGGAAAGTTGTGGTCATCAAAAGGTGAAGCTTTGGAAAATAGTGTAAGCATAGCAGGGTGATACATGTGCTAGAATTGGCACAACTTGCTCACTTAGTGTAAGAATTATAACAATTGTAGGTAGAATTTGAGATTTTACATGAATTAATAAATGTACACAATATTAAAAAAAAATAAAAAAAATAATGACAGCAATGTACAAATTTTGAATCAAAAACATAATTATCGTTTGAAAAGAGTGAAAACATAAAAAGGAAGTTTAACAACCTAACAAGATTGGGTAATGTGCAAGTAAAAGGATTAAATATAATGAAATGGAGTCCACACAAATGCTAACCCACTAAACAGTAAATATCTTATGGAAGACGAAATTGTTTGTGAAGTTCAGATATTGTTTAAGAAAGTGTAGCATTCATGTGTATACAAAGGACAACCCCTACATGTATAGACAGACTAAGACAGATTTTTTATATATCATTACATACTATCTCTATTGCAGTAGAACATTAATACTGTATGTATATGATAAACAGTTTTAAACAGATTATCACTATCAGAGTAGAACAATGACAATTATTGGAATTTGTTTAATATGTGTAGAAATAGAAACAGGTAAGGAAGTGACCAAACATTGGGATTGAGCACAAAGGTTCAAAGCAATAGGGTGTTGATGAGATAGTAAGAACAGGTAAGGAATGCAAACGTCTCAACTGGAACAGGCCACCATACAACAAATATCTCAGATTATAATGTAAACATGCAGATTTTCTTGAACAGCGTTCAGTCTTTTCAAAGTCTTGAAATAAAAAGAGATCTAAAAAGTTAAATAATCTAAATTTAGCACAAAAGTCAAGTGTATTTAATGAATTAATAATGAAATAATAATTCATTCCAAACAAAGCAATGTACAGATAAAATGTATGATATTGAGATCAGTTTACAGAAGGAGAGTTATTAAGCTCATTAGATATGCAGTGCACGCAATCAGAAAGTCTTAATTCAAATTCTACAACATCGTAAAAACTAAATTGGTGCTTCCCAAAGATTTTTCTTTTTGATTTCCAAATCACACTCTTATCCAAATTATACATTAAAGGGATTGAAAAGAAAGTTGACTAAATTTAATTGGTTTGGAGTAGAGTATAAATAAACATAATTAATAAGAGCAGATACGATTATCATGTTGATGAAATAACTAGTGTTTTGCAATTAAATCTATTCTGGGAAACACCAATAGAGCTACCACCAAATATTGTAAAGACTCATCCATAACTAAATGACTGTGGTGGCATTGGTGATAGATCAGCACATATACAGACAGGAAAAATGCACAACAGCAACAAGGGAAACTAAAGGCTGCAGGGTAAAAATTCCAAAGTCAGCAAACATGATGGAAAAAAATATCAACAAACACAGCAAACAAGAGTTATCTCCCTTACCCGTAGTATGGGTGGTAGTGCCGGTCCATCATTTTATCGTAGCTGAAAGTCATCATTGAAATACATACATTGAACATGTGACAAAGCATTTTTTTAATAGGGAGGGTTCCTATAATTTGTACTTTGTTAGGGGAAGCATGTTAATTGGGATGCCTCATGTATACGTGTTAATATAACTTTAGTGATCACCTTGGAAAATCTAGGTTTACTTATAAATGTAGCATACAATTTTTCATGTTTGACCATCAATTGTTTTGTTGAGATATGGATTTTGTCATAAATACCTCATTTAAAGAAAAAAAAAATATTTTAGAATAATGAGTTTGTCCGGGGTTTACATCCTTGCAACAGCTGTTTGTCAGGGAAATTATTGACAAATGATGGCTTGGACTAAATTTACATATAAAAGACTGAATTCTGATATTTTTTTTATTTTGTAATGTAAAGTTGCATGCATGCATATACAACGTATTGCCAGTTGAAATACATACAATTGTGTTCCATGACAAATTAGTTATAAGTTAAATATACTAGGACGTTGCTGTTAAAGTGACAATATTGTGATCAGATTAAAATAATACCTGAGTAAAGAATATGATAAATTGATTAGCAACATGCAAGCTTAAGTATACACATTACATGTACATATTTGTGGAAAATATACACAATGTCATGATTATAATGTATGTGTGAGAACTCTTACTGATAAATCAATCCACATTTATCCCATCAAAGGCAACTGTATGTCACCTGATCCTGAGTTATATACAATCTTAAAATATTTCCTGTGAATCAAACTGCACCTTCACCTCATATATATTCTATTGAATTATATCAAATTTAAACTATTGAAAAATTTGTGCCAAGTACAGGCCCAGATCTTAACGAAATACTTCACTGATGCTTTAGCATACCAACCTCACAGTGTTTTACCTAGGATTCTTTTTCTGGTGTACAGTAGTACAATGGTAGAATTTCCCCCCAGGATATTGGGCCATAGTACATGTGTACAGACAGAGATCATATCATCAATACATTTTACACTGCATTACCGTATTTCCTTAAAGAGAATAAACAAGTAAATCATTGTGGCAGAAAGCATGCTCCTTTGCTGTGAATTATTTCCCCATGCATTTTCTGAAATGTTCCCCTCAATCTCATTTGAGTAGTAAAGCATAATGAGAAACGTTAGATATCTTACTGTTCATTGTACTGTCCTTGATCCTGTCCTTGGCCCTGACCCTGGCGGTAGTACTCTTCATAGTAAGCTGAATTATACCGGCTGTCATGATAGTAGCCCTGATTGTAATACCGACTGTCATAATAACCTTGCTGATTGTAGTAATCATAGTCGTATCCTGTCAGAGTAAACCATGATTAAGTCAATATTGGTATACACATATAGTCAAAAGCATGTCATATACATGTATGATCTGAGTGTTTTAATGCATTCACATTATTCTTAATTAGAAATGGAAAATATGACAGCATCTTAAAGTTATATTTTTGCTGCACGGGTCAATTACTGGTAAACAAATTATATATATATACATTGCAAATGAGTAGATGTTGAATGGGTAGGCAAATTCATTGGACCTTTGTGACTTTCGGAGGGTCAAGGTCAAAGTACTTTAAACTAACTGATTAAAGCAAGCAATCTTGCACTACAGGCCAAATATCATAACTTTAACACCAAATGATCTTTGTTGGATGTTTTTGAACCATTTTACTATGATACTGAGACCTTTACAGTGGTCAAGCATGAGCCAATGCCGTAGTTTCTTCAAAGGTTGGGTCAATTGTCCCTCACTCGGGTACACAAGAGTAAGCATAAAAAATCACAAGCAAAGGAGTTGAATTTGTAAATGTAATTGTAAGTTTGATCAGTTTTGCCTGAACAGATCAAGGGTTTCTTTGCACAAATGAGAAGGTGCATGCAGTATTTCTACCTCTGAAGTACTACAAATGAGGTCCCATGCCCAATAACAAGGTAGGTAAAAAATTTTACATTTACATAATGTCTTTTTCTACAGTCAAAACATTCACTGTATTATTCTCCCACCCTTCACAGGTGTGTCTCCCGTTTTAGCCGGGAAAGATCAGCTTGTCACCCCCTAGGGGGAGATAG
>JAUMHH010217524.1:0-12372 GCA_032359455.1 Chlamys rubida | reverse complement strand
CAGTTTTCTGGGACGCATTGATCGAGCAGCGGGAATCTCTGGATACTCTGGATCAGAGTCAGATCCAGATTCAGAAGAGGTGGTTGTTTGACTGGGCTCTGCCCTAGGGACAGAAGCAGACTTTGCAGGTCTAAGCTTACGCTTAGGCGAGCCAGCTAATATATTTCTCAACTCCCCGGGGAGCATACAGCCGGTGCTGCCATTTCGACGCTCACAGCTTGCATTCAACAATTCTAGCACTGCCCAACCACGTACTAATTTACAGCTGAGTAAACCGGAGCAAACGGAGTAAAGTAACATACAACAAGAGTGCCGGGACCTGACTCGAACCCGCAACCCTTCGGTCATGAGCATGGCGTCCTACCACTAGACTGCAGTGCCTCCTTACAGTTAAAAAAGGTTTTCATTAAATACGTTTGCAAGAAAGACATAACGAATATCATATCTTAATGCTTTCAAATCAGGAACCATGGCAAGAAAGATATATCAGTAAATGACAGTGAACACATTCAAGCACATGCATGTAAATTTGAATTTGATCCAATGGTTTAGAGCGTTCATAAGTCATGCTACTTCCGCAAATTATAAATAAATTACATACAATTAACTTAAATTATAAATCTTTACGAATACTAGCTACTCCTGGGAAGATGATCATATCCTGCCCACTCAAAGGTTGCATGATAGACATTTAGACATTTTCAGTTTATAGTTAGAATTCTAACACGATTCGTTTACAACGCGTATTTTGATTGGATACGGAGCATGTTCTAATCTCCGATAGAATCATAATCAATCGTGTTAAGCTCCACCCATCGCACTTAAAC
Source organism: Chlamys rubida (assembly GCA_032359455.1). Classification (NCBI taxonomy): domain Eukaryota; kingdom Metazoa; phylum Mollusca; class Bivalvia; order Pectinida; family Pectinidae; genus Chlamys; species Chlamys rubida. The sequence goes on along the minus strand of JAUMHH010217524.1, from coordinate 11,545 downwards.
CACGCCCCGTGTCTAACCAAAACAATATGGCGTCAAGCTCGCCTCTTAGCGAAATCCAACACAAGACAAGCTGGCAACAGAACAGACAGGACCAATGGATTGTATTTGTTGAACAAATTAAAAATAAATAGTAAATATTCCTTGTTTTTACCTCCATTGATTACTGAAACGTTCGTTTTACCCGTGTGAAGGTATCTAGTTAGATCCGAAATCAGATGAAACATATCACAGATGTCGTATGAATTTTGCACAAAACTCTTCACAGATATAAACAAATAATTACCGATTTTCTCGATACGCACAGATTGGCCTGCATACTGACTTGGATATGTAAGAATTTGGTCAATGTTAATCGAAATGTGTCGCATAAACATTGGTAACAGGATGTTCACGAACAATCCAAATATTCCGCCTAGTCAACATACAGATCGAGCGCTCGCCAAGTATCGGCGGGGCCAAATGACCAACTTTTGAAAGCTTCTTTCTGATTGGTAAGTCCGCTGCAGAAATACACGTCACCAGTACAGGTCACAGGGTACTTCACTACGTACTTGTAGCAAGTTAAAGACAATGTATCTAGTATATTTGTCAAGGTGTGTTTGCATGGGAATAGTACGTTGTTTTTCGTGTCTATACTGGCGATTAGAACACATGGAATTCGGTTTAAACTCTCGACCTATCGATCTCGAGTTCAAACCAAATTGCATGTTCTAATCGCCAGTATAGTAACTAAAAACAACGTACTATCCCCTAAATTGAAGTTTTAATCCGATTATTATTTTCTTGCATGATAGATTAACAGGTAGTGTTCACATCATGGTTATGGTGTCTTGAGTCGGCCATGGTTGAGGGAAATCCTGTCCTCAGAAATGTTAAGGTTGAAAATTGCAACTTGTTTAAAGCAATATATTTTAAAGAGGACAGTGACGAAGGGTGGAGACTTTCTTATCTAGATTGTCTGTGAGGTGTATTTGCCGAGGAGAGCTGGGTTCAAGGTTCGCCCTACCCCTTGTCTTAAACACTTTGCATAATTGTATGTGTATCAAACACTAGTATCAATACACGTTCATGTAATACACCACTTTGTAGTCCTAGCTTCATAATAATAAAGCATGTAACTGTCCATGGAACTGTACCTAGTAAAGCTAGTACATTTCACACGATGTGAAATAAGCAAGCAGCGCTTAAGCTTAATTGACCCTCAACAGTGGGAAAATTCTGGTGAAAGTGATTAACTATTGCCTAAACACATTTAGACAAAATGTAGAACATGATTTATTCCTAGTATACATCCGTAAGAAAACAATATTTCGAAAATCGGAAATGTATGAACTCAGGATACAGTTGTGGGATCGCACAATGTTACACGATGTGCGCACGGTGTATGCGCGATGTGTACACGATGTGTACACGATGTGTGCACGATGTGCGAGCGATAAAAATCTGGACTATTATTGCTCGCGCATATTTGTGCGAACGATGGACGAACGTTGTGCGATGACAATCGTGGTTGGTGTAAATTGAGAAATGGCTTAACAATATATACGGTTTCGAGTTTAAACATATAAATTTGATTTTATAAGCATGTTTCAATATTCTAGCTACATATATAAGATGATCTTTCTTTACTTTTTTAAATTTAGAAATGGTGTTTCGGTGTTTTATTAAAACGACCCAAATCGACACATGTAACACTATAACACGTATGTACACGGTCCCATATACAGGTAAACATAGCCACTTAGTACATGTATGTGGACCGTAGTTTTTCCCACCCGGGGCACGTACGTAACCCGTCAAGCTGTGAAAATCCAGGTGAAGATAACTAGAACAAAACGAATGCAAATAGCAAATACTTAACGTCCAATTGTGTTTTCATAACAGTCATATGGTATCCATACATCTGCTCTTTATGTCAGACACAGAGCCCCAGGTAAAACTCCGGTCACTCATCAAAATTGTATTTACCTGCTCTGTTACCTACGAGCCAAATCAACTCTTGACAGTCTAACAGTCACTTGTTAAATTGAACATAATCTGTATTAATATGATGAGAAACTTATATATACAGTGTTCCTTATTCCATAAGAGCCTTCCGCATATTTTTCATTCCGTAATATCGATCAACCAATTTTACCCAATCGCACATTAGTGCGGAGAGAAGCACAGAGCGGGGCGAATTATTGTTAAATCGCACAATTGTGCGCGCCGTGTGTGCACGATGTGTGCACGATGTATGCACGAAGTGCGCACGCTATTTTTGGTGCGTTGTGCGGTCACACAACTGCAGTTTTCACAAACCTACCCTACTTTGCACCAAAACTGATAACTCCAGTTTGATGTGATACAAGTATTACAATATTTGCTTATAGTGGGGTTAGTTTTTATGACAAAATATTAATTGTAATACTTCTGGAAATTAATTACCCGGGTAAGTATGACTGAATACATATAACAGTGAAACTATCATGTATCCAGTTGAACTTTGTATCATCCAAGCATTGTCTGATTGAATTAGAGACCACGATAGCCGAGTGGTTAAGGCGTCCGACCTTCTTGATCACCATAGGCCTCCGACACTGGGCCGCGGGTTCGAGGCCTACGTGGGGCAGTCACAATGGTTGGTGGTTTTTCTGAAGGAACTCTGATTTTCATCCACAACCAAAACCTGGCACGTCCTTACATGACCATAGCCATGAATAGGAAACACAAACAAACCAAACCAAACGGATTGAATGTGAGCTTGGGGAATACAGCAATAACATTTTAGCTGATCAGTAGTACAAATGATTAAACATTTGACAGTTCTGTGTTTGCTATGGGGAATGGATTTAAGTTTAACACTGCAATCAATAACATAATCATATGAGGAAGTGTATACTGACATATGACCCATTGCAAAATCCTTTGTTGTTGACCTAAAGACAATAAATTGTGACACACATGCAACGCTGCTTGGAGAAATTGCGACAGTCATATAAACGTCCACTCTGGATTTTAACAAAATTGTTTTACCAGCAGCAGGGCCAACATCTTCTTGAAGCAGTACTTCTGGTTGGTCCACGCTCCTCGGAGGGAAAAGACAGTTCAGACGAATACCGACACAGAAATTAAAAAGAATAAACATCACATCAATTTCAACAATTTTAAATGGTTTTAACCTGCATATCAACTGACTGTATTGTGTTCCTTTTTCCTAAAAAGTTATATAACTATGAAAATATTACAATATGAAGAAAGTATGTGTCTGGAGTACTTTTAGAATTTTGATTCTCACAAAGGGTAATGCCCCAATGAAGACTTAGCGGTAGGGCCAAAGTGCAAATAGAGGTAATATCTAAACTTCTTCTTCTGTAGGAATAAAGGAAGTTTGTCCAAAGTATCCCGATAGCATGTTTGAGTCAAGGGAACTCAATTTTACCTACACGACATAAAATATAACACAAACATACAAAACACGATATTACACAAAAAGAATAGATGAGATATATGCATGATTAACATCAAGTTTGCTTCCTTCGATAAATACCAAGTAAATAATTAATTTTCTGGGTAGGGGTTCTGGTAGCTATTTTAGAGTCGACTATATTTACTGGATCAATCAAGCTAATGTTGTTTTCTATGTGAGCCACAAGTTCCTCTTGAAATGGATGTAGGTACTAAAGTTATGGTTAGTATTACATAATGGAAATTCAATTCACCTTAAAAAAAACTTGATATAAAATGTAATGTACCGGGAATTAGTGTTATTACAGATTAACCTTGAAACTACAATGTATTCATACATTTTGGAATCTTGTGTAAAATGTTCTACTGCAAGAATATGCAGTTATGCTTTGCTTTGTTGTGTTCATAGTGCTCTTGTTTATATGTTTTAGATGTTTGGAATACCCAGAGAAAAGATAATATTGGTCACACCTCCGGCCTGTGATGTTGTCGCCTGGGAAGCAGATTGCGTTGTCAATGGTAACAAGCAGTTGCCTACATATATCATTGATCTCTATGGCTATAACTGATAATTTGGTAACACTTATCAATGTCCCAAAAACATGGAATCATATTAAACACTAGAATATATATACACCGTCAAATTAAAAAACTAATAACCATGTTCAAAATGAACTGATTTTATAGAATCATGCTATTTACATATTTTTTTTAAAGTTATCGAAAATTAAGTGGTATCATTGTGAGTTGAGTGGAAATTATAAGGAGTTGAGAAAACGTTGTTGTGTTCAGTGGAAACCATTAAGTTGAGAAGATATCAATGTGATATGAATAATTGATATTTGAACAGAAAGGATTATGAAATTTATTGAAATCCTCGAGTCGGAAAGAAATTAGCTTGTCTTGGGTAGAAATCATTTCAGCTTAAGAGAATCCATTGTTAGTTGAGAAGACATCATTACAATTAAAAAGAAATTTTGAATTTTACGGAATCCTTAAGTGGGAAAGAAATGATTGTGCGTAGAAATCATGGTAAGTTGAAAAGAAATCATTGTGATTTGAGAAAACATCATAGTGAGCAGAGTGGCAGTTATGAAGAGTTGAGAAAAAAAATCATTGAGTTAAGTGATAAATATTAGGTTGCGAAATCGTTATGAGTTGAGTGGGCATATTGAAATTGACTTTTTGACCGTGCAAAAATCAATCTTAAAAGTTATTTGTTTGCAGAAATAAAATCTAAGGTTAGTTCATCATGCAATGGGGTTTGAGTTTTCTGAAATTTGCACTTTTTTCACTTTTCTTTTAGAGACAATTATTTTGTGTCAGTGTCACATTGTCTCCAACCACTTATGTTCACATTGGACACATACAATTGATGAGTTTAAAGGCACATGGCCGGGCAGTGCTGTAGGTCACTTTCTGATTGTGGCCAACTGTATACAATCAAGGAATCATGTACAGTGTCAATGGACTTTGTTGATTGCTTGAGCTGCAAACCGTCAGATTGGCGGCGTTCAAATAACAGATACACCATAACACGGAAGCAATATGCGCCCATCACATCAGCCAACTACACAGACACCTACCTTGACAGTACAACCCTTTAATTGGGATCAGACCAGTGGGAAACTCTATCCACATATTTTACAACTTTGCAGATGTGTGCCTTGAGTGAATATTTACTTTGAAAAGCCCTGGCTTTACCTTGTGCAACATCAATTCATACTGACTACTTCTTGTCTACTTCTTGAAATATGCTTTTGTATATTTTATGTTTCCTGAATTTCCTTAATCGGTGCTTATACAGATAAGTAATGTTTAAATAATGTCAGCTAATCCTATTTTAAACATAATTAAGCCGGTAGTCAAACGTGATGGTTGATTCTGTACTGGAACCATTGTAGATACGTATTTCCAGCGATGTAGAAGGGATGTTAATACATCTTTTTCCATGTTTCCTCACTAATATCATAACTGTTGCATTTTGTTTACCAGTTGCCAACTTGGTATAACACTGTTTTTACATAGTACTTTATGAATGTCTTTAGTTCATTTTCTTCTTTTCATGATAATTTCTAAGTTCAATAGATGATATGGATATTGTACTGGTATGTGCCCTTCATATTGTTGACACCTGTGCAAGAACTTGGAAATCACAGATACTGTGCCATGGTATTTTAGACGTTACAATACAATTTATGTTGGAATTCCTTATATGAAAGGTACTTTATATTATCCCCAATTACATCATTGAAGATTATTATTCCTTTTTGATACCAATCTTTGTAGAAAATAGCTTTACATGCTATCTTTCTCGGAAATGGGTTTCGTAGCTGTTATCGTACGGTGAGTGGAAACCATTGGTAGTTTTTAATAAATCATTTTAGTTGAGTGGAAAGCATTGTCCATAGAAGAAATCATTCGAAGTTGAGAATAAATTAACACGGGGTAAATGGAAATAATTTGAGTTGAGTGGAAATCATTGTGGGTTGAAATGAAATGTTGATTTGAGTGGAAATAATTTTGAGTTGAGAATAAATCATTTTGAACTGGTAAGAATAGTAGAGTGGTAGCCATTGCGAGTTTAGAAGAAATCATTGTAAGTTGAGTTAAAATCATTGGGAGTTGAGTGAAAATCATTTGTGAGTTTAATGTAAATCATTTGTGAGTTTATTGGAAATTATTTTGTCGAATGAAATACAATAAAAAACATATTGTGAGTTGAGTGGAAATAACTGTCAGTACAGTAGTTTAATTATTTTCTTATAAAACTGATATTATTATTCTTGGTTTCAGGTCGTCAGTGTCAGAAGTGTAACAAAGCTGCAGGGCAGTATGCAAATTTGTGTAAAGAGGCAGCCATTGAAGCAGGCACAGGATTTATTGATCTCTACACTGAGATGATGAAAGTTAAGGTAGGTTCAGATAAACAATTATATCACCTTTTATTGGATTGTTTACCAATTTTCCTGTAAAGACGTCTCGTTCACCTCCTAGGGCATGCTATCTCTGTCACCCCTATAGAGTATGACAGTTGGCAAAAATAATACGATGACCTAGGAGAACAATAAATCATTATGTCACAATCAGCTTTTGACGGGAGAGGTCAACTGTTAATCAACCATGCCAGACTATTGTCGGTGGAGTTGTTACTGAAATAAAAGGATGGGAAAAAATCATCTCCTAACTTGAGGATGAGATATCTCCAACATTTTGGATGGTTATTTGGTTGTCTAAGCCAATGAAGAGCCAACCCCAAAAATCAACCCTCTGGTTGGAAATAATCTCTATCACACTCTTAAGATAGAATAAGATTATAATAATCAGTCATATCATCCAAGTCAGGGCACACTAGGTCCAGTCATATATGTAATCAGGTCAGGATGTATCTTGTCAGTCCGTTAGGGCCAAGTCTGCTCAGATATATTTAGGTCAGGTACATTTGTTATTAGTAGATAAGGACGTGGAAATTTTGAGAAGATATTCAGAACTATAGGGAATTTCTGGGGTTTCAAATGTCACATGAGTGATATGGATTTCCAATCACATCTGACATCTAACCAAAGTTTGTACATATCTCATGTGTGCACTCTGTGTGCAGCACGATGTACCATGCATGCACCATGTGCCCAGCATGATTTTAAAATTGTTTTGAAATGTTGTGCAGTCACTTCCTGTATTTTTCTCTGTATTGGCCATTCACATATTTATATTTTTTCTATATTTTGCTAATATTCCTATGAATTCCTTTATTTGAGGGGCCGGGCCAAAAAGTATAATTTGGCTATTTTGTTTTAAGCGACTCCTTCTCTGGAACTAAGCGATGAATATCAACTATATTTTGTTGGAAGCATCCCGATCTCGTAGGGATTAACAATTGTATAAAACTACATGCTGACATTTCCTCCCACTAAGTCGTTGCCTAGCAACAAGGATATACCTTCCACATGTAATGTCGGTCTAACACCTACATTGACAGGTCCATTCACCAACTCTGACTTAAGATGAACAGTACGAATGGGAACATATATAAATCCCAACTCAACCCCTTGGATAAGTACACTTCTATCTGTGTATGACTTCTCAGACAGTGGTAAAATAATTTCTAGCATTAGTGACTGAGAAGCTCTAGTATCCCTTAAAATCTGAATGGGACACATGTCCTTATCGTCGTCTTTTAAGGAGACAAAACCATTCGATAGGAATTGTTTGTATTGGTTTGTTTCATGACCTAGGGATTTTTCTCGTTTCTGTTCCATCAATTGAACTCGTCCGGTACTACAGCACAAGCCATGGCTTTCTTGTCATCTTTTTCTTTTTTCTTGAGGCTCCAAAAATCCGACATGATATGGCCCTTTTTCTAACAATACTCACACGATAACTAGTTTTTCTCTGCGTTAGCACTTTGATGCCCACTTGTAGTTTGATAATTCATACTCCGTTTCTCATCTTTCGGCTTACCAGAGCAAAGGAAACTTATCTGATTAGATTTAAGGTGTGCCTGATGAGAGTGTGTTGTATTGTTTACGCTAAGTTTATGTGTTGACGCATAGTCATCTGCTCGTCCAAATGTGTTTTGATAGTGGGGTGAATACGTCTCTTAAACTCCTCAAGTTTTCTGAGATTATCGAAACTACCTTTCGTTACCTTAGACTCCAACCATCTGTTTAACAACATTTCTTTCTCACGTGCAAACTCTACATACGTTTGTTCACCTTCTTTCTTAGTACTTCTAAACTTTTGCCTGTATGCTTCAGGCACTAACTCGTAACCTTTCAATATTTTGTCTTTCACGTAGCCATAATGACTAATCTGGTCCACCGACATTATCGAAAATATTTCTCTTGCCCTACCTATGAGTACACTGTAATAATAGGGTCCAGACATCCGTGTGCCAATGAAAGGATTTTGGCCACGATTTTTTACATTTTGTAAAAATAGGCGAAACCTGTAATACACTTTTATAGATGATCACACTGTATTTTCAGTGTTTGTCGTTCGAACAATTTTTCTCATCGCTCGCACGTGGATACAATTGAGAGGCCACCACAGGTGGACTCGAAATTTTATCGACGTGCGAGCGATGAGAAAATTGTTGGAACAACAAACACTGAAAATACTGTATGATAAACTATTTATCATCTATATACTACTACCTTATATATTTCTTCATTAACATTTTTTAACTGAACACCATGTTTTCCAAATAACTTCTAAGCTCAATGGTCAGCGATCGCCTGTGACAAACGTTAACAAATAGACGTTTTGCGCGGAAGAATACAATGAACTTTATGTCAGTTTTCAGTCCAGGTTACTAGCCTAAGGTCAAAACGCATGTAAAATACAGTTAAACGCTGTTGAAATTTACTTAAATACTTTCAAGAACATTTTCCCTTCCAAAACTGGGGACAATAGGAAACGCACCTGTACACCATACTACCTATGTTAGTTGGAGAATCGGTTATAAATGCCCTTTGGCCATGTCATTCACCGGTAACACCTCTGAGGTAATTAGTTTACCTGTTAATTCACAGGTATGTATCGTAAATGTCCTTTGGCTATAGTACTAAATGGTAAGAACTACAGGTAATCAACATACCTTTTAATTCATAGGTAAGCTATTTCAGTGTGTAAACTGTGTATTACTATCTCTCAGCTTAAAGTTACAGTGTACATTGAATGTAGTTGATGCATGCACGGAATTAGATTTCCGTGATTCAGACTTGAATGTATAACTTCTTTTTCGGAGAATTGATGTCTTTATTTGTCGATTGATGATTTTACATATACAACATAATTTGTATATTGGCTGCTGTTACCACTTCCACAGTTTTGCAGATGATATATAAATATGTAAAGGGGGCGTGTCAGAATGGGTACATAAATGAACAGGATATCGTATAAGTCGTGCCACTGTCACGTCACAGATCACGTGACCTCGTACCAAGTTCAAAATATGCATATTGGGCGTCACCTGGCCTGTCTATCATCTAATTATCGAGAGAGACGAGGTCTCGGTCACTACAAGTATTATTGCATCAAATGACCGTAAAATATGAAATTATGAAAAAACATGGCCAAACTCCTTTAAGGCTTGTTACTATTTGCCCAAAATGCATACAGTATTTGTTAATATCTTTTCCCTGAAACTTAGGGACTAGTCTGATGTTCTTTGCAGCACCAAACCGACAATGATGCTGCAATTAGTTGCAGAAACTAGAAACACCTCATTTCTAGTGGGTTTTTTCATCTTATACTCGTGCTCTTCTTTCTTCACGTTCTCTTGTCATTTTTAATTCCGCACATCTCATCTCATGTTCATATCTCAATTGTTCGAGCTTGACCTCTTGTTCAACATCCACGTCCACAATAATACTGGCATTAGCACTCTCATCAAAGTGTTCTTTTCACCACAAAATAAGTAATCAGCTTGTTTTTGATTACATGTTTTCTCATTGCCGACTTAATATCAAGTTGTTGATGTCGTGCAATTATAAATAGATCATCTTATTTAAGACTTTCTAATCCCTCTAGGGTGGGGATTTTGAGGAACTCTTCCATTTCAAATGCCATTCTGAACGTGTTGGTTATCTACACAATTATATAAACAACTCATTTGTGATGGTGTTCAGTGATGATAATGCTGATGTGATGATAATGCTGATGTGATGATAATGCTGATGTGATGATAATGCTGATGTGATGATAATGCGTGCCAACTGATAATTCAAAACTCATATACATTGTATTAGCACAAAACATGATAGAAAATCCTAAAGATACCTATATTTTAGCATAATTCCTATAAATTTCCTATATCTTTTAGAAAAAGGTCCCAATTCCTATATTGTTTTACTTAAAGTGGGTGGACACCATTCAACTGTAAAATTAATGTCAGTTTACATCTGACATTGACCTATTAAACATACGAAACTAATTAATTTAGTATGTCATTCCTTAACGAGACTGGAATTGCGGAAATAAATCAATCTGTGCAACGAATTATAATGTATTCTTAGCTTTTAATAGACTTCTAATTATATTGAAACATTGTAATACTCGTTGAATCAAGTAAGAGAATGTTGAACATTATTATGAGAACAATTTGAGATACAATTCAGGCATACAGAATTGACAATGTGTCAAACATATTAAAATAATTTAAACAATATGTATTCTCAATAACTAAAAGTCTCTGGGTAATGATATTTGGCCAAAAGCATACAGGAAGGAAGGGCCACCAAGTTTGTTCAAATGATTTTTGCTGACTTTAAAGGTCATATATGCCGAATGTGTATAATCAAAATGACGAGGATGGTGATATTTGGACTGTTGTTTAATTTAGCCCAGTTTAGTATATTCACCCTCAGCCAACTTTAAAGATTATTCTGTCATATTTATCCAGGCCTGACACAGTGAAAGTACATAAACCTACTATGATAATGCTTTTGGTAACTTTGGACGTTATCTTATTAGTCACTCTTTTATTTTGACGTCAAGTAACAATGCTTTGTGGCGTCATCTTCCATTGAGAGGTCCTACTTCACGCCAATTGTTTCCCAATTCGAAAACAAGAATGTATTCACAAGTAAAAACATATGGTTATTCAGATATTATATCTGAACGTTGCGGGAGAAAAATGTCCCCAAACTAGTGATGATTGGTTATCATGCTTATCTAAGTCTCGTTAGTTATTTTTAAGACACCCGGTTAATCTATTGTCTTAACACCATTTGATAATTAACTAGCTCGAAGTAGATAAACATGATAACCAACCACCACTCGTAGGGAAACCCATAAATATATAAAGGTAGGGTCAACGCCTATGGAGATTTAACATTAGCGTTGGCCCCCGCTTGGAATTTCAAAACAAGATAAATCCAAAAAGTTATGGGTATATGAAGCTTAAATCAGGAACAGTTAGTTTCATAATTCATTTTATGATAAATGGGACCTCATTGACTTACACCTGTGTGGGTGTTAAAGATGACACCATTACTTTAAAATTATACCATCATCGTGTGCAACATATTCAAACTGTTATTTTTACACCGATTATTACACTATTTCAAGAAAGATTTGTTGTTTTTATTAGATT
>JAUMHH010217523.1:0-27288 GCA_032359455.1 Chlamys rubida | reverse complement strand
CCAGTGTGTTTATAAGAGTATTTGTGGTACAATCTACAGAAGATGATTTATAGATATGACGGGTTGTTATGTAGCTGCCACCAGTGTGTTTATAAGAGTATTTGTGGTACAATCTACAGAAGATGATTTATAGATATGACGGGTTGTTATGTAGCTGGCACCAGGGTGTTTATAAGAGTATTTGTGGTACAATCTACAGAAGATGATTTATAGATATGACGGGTTGTTATGTAGCAGCCACCACAGGTTTATGTGTGTGAGGGTGGCACCCAGTTAATATATGGGCTGTCTGCAGACTAGCGCTTTCTCATGAATATTTATCGACAATTGTACAATTGTGTATTGGGGGCTCTATGTATGTGACCGGTACAGTTATGGAAATATATGCACGGGAGAATATATTTGGAAATATAGATTGAGTATTTTACCCAGAACGATCCGTCTTGGTTATTGACAAGTGATTCTCCCTCACCGGTAAAATCTATATTCACACTGTTAATTTCCTGTGCCTGGGTTAGTGCTGGTATACCGTGTACTTATAGTCACAGTGATAATTCGGCTTCATTGCTGAGGGCAAAAAATGTGAAAGTTAAACAGCGGTGAACATTTTCCAGTATACTGTATTCAGCAAATTTTAGTTAAGTTCTAAATAGAAAACCAAGTCTTTTGTAGAATTGAACTTTAGAGATGATTATGGTAACATGCACTAAAGTTCAGAATTGCCCAAAGTGATAATGTACAGCAGACTTAAACAAAAATCAAAAATCGGTAAAAACTACCTTCTCAGTTTTGCCCGAAATGAATAATAAGATGGGATATGTTATAGGCAGGTGTGTTTACAGGAATAACTATAAGGTACTGTATTTTATGTAATAAGCACCCCCCCCCCCCTCCCATCCCCCACGTTTGTCAACACTGTACAACAAGATAGTTTGTAGAAAGTAAAAGATTCTTTTGGAAAGATATAAAGAAATTATTTGATTTAAAGGGAATTATCAATTCATGTATGTTATTATCAGGAATTGTTCATAATCTTGATTTTGTTCTCAAATATCACTTTTTCTGAATAAAGAAATGACATCAGAAAATTTCTGGAAATACCCTGGAAATTTTCAGGGTTATGTACAAATACATTTAACCCTTTCACCCCTATGTAACTTTAGTAGACTCTACCATGCATTGATATTGAGGGGTCCATTATGGTCTACAGTGATGAAAGGGTTAAAGTGGATTGACTAAGTGGGTATGGAATTTATACGATTCATACGGGGTCATAGATTTATGGTCGTTATATAAATGGCATTTCACAATTTCCTGTCCCCATATGGAGTGCTTTGTTTTTCTCACAAGTTGTATTTACAGCCATTTAAAATCTGATCATGTGTCTCTCGGCTTCAGATTTATTATTCACAAGTTATTTGGGTGTTTATTTGAACCATTTCCATATGAAACACACAGGACTATACATATTACCATTCCTCTGTAGGGACGTTGTGTACGTGACAGTTTTCAAGATAAGAATATTTTATGCAGTAACTAAGTGTATTTAAATGTCCTGGCGCGTGCACACACATTCTTTACGCTTCGAGATTCTGTATTAATTTTTTTCGTTATCTCCATAACCAGTTTTTGCAAAACAGTCGTCTTTCATCTGTCGTCAATACATGGCTAATTTTGCAATTGAAATAAGTGAATTAACTAGCATTCTTTTTAAATGACACCATGTCTATTTTTATGATCTGAATATATCTTCATTCGACAAAGTCTAGTAAATATAGTTTACTGAGCTAAACCAGACCTCAAATGGAATGTCAGTTGCCTAAACCGGGGATGATTTTTTTTTTTGCCTAGCTTTACAGCCGAATACAGCTTTACAGCCGAATACAGGCTGTTTCCCCAAGGAAAAAAGTGCATTGATTTCCCAAAATGAAGAAAAATTAAGGAATGTTTTCCTTATTTCAGTAAAATAATGCTTTATTTTCCTAAATCAAGAAAGAACAGGTTACCTTGGTATTGTAAAATTTCAGTAGAAGAAAATTTGTAAACATGCTTTTCTTTGATCTGTCACACTGCGTTTTGTAAATCAAATGAAATCAAATATCAACCAAGCAGAATTTTGAATAATCAATAATAAGTCATCTAACCTATTTTCAATGTCAGAACTTACTTCACTGATAAGAGAGCGACAGGTTTTATAGGAACTTCCGAAGGTTTTATCATGGCGTTGCGTTTTCATTGTTTGATTATTGCATTAGACAAATTATATCACTGGGTATGTAACTTGGTGCAACTATTTTTTTCATAAAATCATATTTGTTTCTGACTTAACTCATTTACCCCTACACATTTAAATTGGACTTGCCCAGTCTTTGATTTGGGAAGGTTCAAATGTGACTTTAGGGGTGAATGGGTTAATGGATATATATTTTATTATGAGAGTGGAAACTTTCACTAATTTCAGGTCTACTAAATCTGCATAAAAATTATGCATAATTAATTAAGAATATATTGATAAAAAGGACATTTCAGAAAGTTTGACAAGTCAAGACACAAAAATGTTCCCACACAAAATATTCCATTTGAAAATAGATGCATGTTGTTAAATTTGTCCGCTTAAAAGGGAAATGTTTTGTTAAATGTCAGTACACTTGACATTTGGGAACTAGATGGTGATAAATGTGTCTGGTATACTGGACAGTAGAGGAACTTGATTGTGTTTTGTTGGAAAATGGAGGAAGGATCTAAATGTCTGGTATACTGAACTACTATATGGAAAGATTTAACCTATTCACCCGTGAAGTCAAATTTGAACCTTACCAAATTAAAGACTTGTCTAGTCCAGTTTAAAATTGTAGGAGTGAATGAGTTACACACATGAAAATAGAGTAAAAATCAATGAAAGTAGAAATGCCCTGATTGTATCTTCAGCTAGCCTTTCCATACAGACAGTTGAAGACAATGAAATTGCGTTGACTCGGTTCACTTGCCAACTTTTGAGGTGTACATATGTAAACTATGACCAAGGTATGGCATTGATTGACTTATCTTGTCTGTACACAGGAAAAAATGCACCGACAGGGAAAAAATGTGATTTGCGGATTTAGGTTTTAATTGGGGGGAAACGCACCTGGTCAGGAAAAAGTTAACGGTTTGTGATGTTAAAGCCCATAAGATTGGTCCTATCTCTTAAAACTTAAAAAAAAGTTATGACAGGAATGAGGAAAACTGTTCAAAGGAGGCAGACTTTATGGTGGAGGGTGTATTGTTCGTTGAACTTGTCTGGGGCTAACTACTGACATATGTCATTCCTCTGTCAGAGCTGATTCTGATCCCAACCTCGGCGTGACCCTGCGATTCCTCTTTCTGATCAAATTACTGGAGTCTTTGCTTGTACAAACGTCATCAGTTTAAACCCACTCAACCTCCAAGTCACACTTGGACTGATCTAGATTAAAGACAGCATTGTTCGTTATGAGAATCAAGGGGGCCGGGGTGAGTTGGTGAATTCAAACAGCTCAGATCTAATTAAAATCAGATTATAATTCCCCTTCCTATCAGCTCATGCATCAATCTCCTTAAAATAATTCACATTTCTGATTTAAATCAAATTTCTCGGGCAAATTGGACCTGGAATCAGCTCTAAAATCTGAGCATGCCCATAGCCCAGGCCCCCATATCCTTTCCATTATCGTTGCCTCAATTCAACATATTCACATCTTATACTCTTGACTGAGCCAGATTCAGTCTTTTATCTGAATATAGGTAAATGGAGTCTCCGAAAACAGAAAGATGTCAGCCCTCTGCAATCACCAAAGTCCAATGTTTCTTGTCTGTGTTTTGATATAACTTGTTCCTATTTGTGATAGGTCAAGCGTGGTACATGGTCGTGGCTATGACCCAGGTATCTTTCCTGTCTTGGCTGATACATCAGGTTGATTTATACATTGTACATGTCAGACCTCCATCATGTTTACTTACTCCCCCTCCAGCCTCATGTCTGGGCATGTGTCTCCACACTTCAGTGCAGGCACGTCTGACAGGAAAGAAGATTGTCTTGGACCGGTAGGCCCACAACCTGAGCATGACCCCTTGTCCAGTTTTTGTGACTTCCTCCTTTTGGGAAGATTTGCAGGTCGTGGAGTGCATACATGTTCAAGAGTGCAGTTATTTATGGTTGACAGTAAAATGGACACAATTTCTCCTAGCAATTTTTCTAGTCAAGTTGTGTTACTTTGACAAGACTTGATAAGACAGTTATCATTTTGTCATGTGCTCATATATATATATATATATATATGTATATAAACTAGCATTTCTTTTAGATAACCTACATCTGGAGAGAAATCTTGACTGGTTTGACCTTCAGAGGCCTATAAACCGAGAAAAAAAAAGTTAAAAGTTGTCTGGAGAAATATAAACTTAGATTTGTGTGTAAGGTTTATTTCTTCCGCTTGGTATATATCATGTAGAATTTAATTACTAGACTGGCTTCACCTTCAGATGTCTATAAAGAGAATAAAAACCTGTTAAAGGCTGTCAGGAGAAAAATATACTTAGATTTGTGCTAGATGTATTGTCTCTATTTCTGGGTTTGTGGTGTAGTATTGCCTGTAATGGTTGTTAACCTCCCATCACTGTGAAACCTGTCAAAAGTTTAGTACATATCTTTCTGTTTTATTGTTTGATGCAAAAATTTGTGCTACCCCGATCCCCTATAAAATTTGAGTTTTCTTCCATGTCTTTATTAACCTTGACATTGCCTAGGTCAGTAACACTTTCTTAGGTTCATATAACTACAGTAAAACCTCATTATACTGTCACTGTTTGTCCAGAGAAATTTTAGTTTTATAAAGAGGTTTAGCAATAAATTGAGGGAAATGTATAAAGGAATTCTTAAAAAATAAAAAAAATAAAAAGAACATGGAAATATGCTGGCGGTAAACGAGGTGGCAAATAAAACGACGGCATTATATTGAGGTTTTACTGTGCATGTTTACCTAAAAGAATTCCATAATTGATTAATACAGTGGAGATTTGAAAATATGTGTGATTTTGTTTTTGTACGACTTGATGTTGACTTGGTATAGGATTCCTACAGAAAGTAGAAAAGACTGGCTTTACTTTGACCCACATCTGAACACATTTCAATGTCGCACGTTTCAATGTCGCACGTTTCAATGTCACAAATCATTCGATCATAACAACATACAACAATCACATTTTACATGTGCTGTTAAACAAATAATCACAAAATAGTGAACCTAGTACCATGTCCTGGTATAAATGAATGTACAAAGTCATATATATCAACATTTACTTTGATGGAATAACTTTCTTGACTTTCAGCTTTTTAGCAAGATAAATTTACAAATGTGCATATTGTCATGGATCAACCTAGAATTTAGGGGAATATTATCATTTGTTGTTGGATTTTTTTTTGGAAAGTTCAAAATCAAAAGATATTGTATTATAGAATTGACATTAATTGACAGCATTGTTTAATATTGAAAGGGGGGGGGGGGTAATATTGGAGGTAGAGCAATAATATTTGAGAAGAATAGGTGGGAAATTTCGAGAAGGGGAGAGATGGGGGTGTAGTATCTATTCTGGGGAGGAAGTAATATTAGAATAGAGTAACACATAAATGATGTAGAATTGAATAGGATTGATCCCTGATAGTATAGGAGGTACATCATTGCTGACGATGACATCACCTCAGTGTCTTGTCCTTACTTTACAGAGCAGAGGAGGGGGAGACATACGACAACAGAGATTACTACAGTAGTGGAGCAGGCACCAGAGACCCCGCTCAGTTTGAGAACCGATTTCCACCGCCCTTTAACGAGAATGGCCAGAACCAGACCCGTGGTCGTCCCAGAGAACGCTTCTTCAGAGGGGGATTCAAGTATGTTTTAAAGTTGACAGCGACGTCTTTTTTTTCCAAATTTGTCGTTTGCTTGTGAGGCCAGATCTAGAAAAATTCCGTCTTTTTATAGGCAAAATATTTGATTTCAAAAAGATTGAAATATGTTTTATTATTCATAAACTTGAACAGAAGAGACATCCTTTTGTTTATTAATGAAATTCAAGTCTTCACAGATTAGTCTAACAGCTCAAATACTCTGTTTTACAAAGTTTTCATGAAGCAAAAAAAACAACAAAGTAATAGAAAACAAATGTATTTTCTTCTAATGATTGAAAGCAAATAAAAGAAAAGAAGAAATTTTTAAGTTTCACAATAGCTAAGGTTATAAGGTTGTATTATGATAGACACTTTGTTAACTCATGCACCCCTGACATTTCATAATGAACTATACTGTACCAACCTTTGAATTGGAAGAGCTCAAATGTGTCTTCAGGGGTGAATGAGTTAAGCATAGATAGTGCATTTGCAAAGTATTGAAACGAAATTTTGAAAGCGAAAAATGAAGTTAATCAAATTTTATTTGTTTTCCGCATTTTAGGGGAAACCATAATCAGCGACAGTTTGGATCACGCCACATGGAAGGTCATAGGTCGTTTGACCACTCCCCTATGGAGACACGAGATGCAGCGTTTGAGCGTCCCAAAACACAGCCCTCGCCCACACACTCCACCTCTCGTTCTAGTCGGCACAGTTCCACGCGCAAACAACGCAGTTCAAGGTCAAATTCAAGGTCGAGGTCAAACTCTAGCTCGAGTAGCAGTTACAGTAGGTCGTCCTCAGGCAGCAGTGATTCAGGCTCCGATTCTCACAGGTATGCTAAGGTCAAGTAAAGGTCAAGGTTTTATGTAAATATCAAAGGTTAATATATTCAGGCCAATAATTACAAGTAACACAAGTTAAAGTTTGAATTCCATATAGATGTTAAAATGTCAAAAATATTTCTTAATATTGTTTGATAAATAGAAAATTATCAGTGATTCGGGGATACAAAATTTTCTTCTATGAATGAGTTTCTGAAATACAAAGAACTTTTCAGGATATACACCTGGTAGGTAATATAATGGTTTCATTACAATTTTTTTTAAAGAAAAATGAATCCTGTGTCTGTGAATTCATCTCTGTGTTATATTGCTTGTGTTGAGTACAACCCTGTTGCAAAGTACAGCTTGTGTTGAGTACAATTTGTTTGGCTACATTTCAGCAGTAGGAGTAGTGGTCGCAGCAGTCCAAGACACCACCAATTACCGTCAACGGCAACAATACCTCCACAGGCCAAGTCCCACCGCACCGAGTCCCAGGACTCCTCCGCCAGTGACAAGTCAACGGAGCGGGACCCCCTCGACAAACGGCCCCATGGGATATGTATCACAGCCCTCCCACTGCGCTCTAGCGGTACGTTGATAGTTTGGTTGTACCAAATTACGCTTTAATTTTTAGTGATCAAACTTAAGTGGTTCTGTCCCATGAAGAAATTTATTAAGTTCAAATGCAAACAAAATCGCGACTTTAGAAAAAAAAATCATGCACAAAAAAAAAATGGATTTAATGGTTAATTAGCTAGATTAAAATATGATTTGATGGATTAAAACTAGTTTAGAATTTAATGGATTATTGTTTGTTTGTTCTTTTCCAGATACAAGTCTGAGAGATGGTCTTTTCCATGAGTACAAGAAGTACGGGAAAGTGAACGCTGTACAGGTGGCAGGTTCCAACGATGATAGATATGCCATCGTTAGCTTTAAAAAGTAAGCTGCAAACTCAATGATTTTTTCTTCAGTCGTCCCTACTAGAGACCACCTCTATTAAGAGGCCACTTTTAAAACTCCCTATTGCAGTCATGTTCATGTTAATTGAAACTGTTTTAAGAGACCAACTCGTTCGTACATGATGTCTTGTTGTTGACTAACCAAAGTTGGGGTTTTTTCCCCGAAATTTTTAGATAATTCATTTCAATTACTGTAAACTGGGAAATTTTCGCCCAGTTAAACTTTCACCATTTGCGGGTAAAATCTGTGTTCGCCTAGGTTTAATTTCACCCTTCACATTTAACTCATTCACCCCTGAAATTTCATAATGCACTATTCCAACCTATGAATTGGAAGAGTTCAAATGTGTCTTCAGGGGTGAATGAGTTAATTATGTGTATTATGTTGTTTACTTGTCTGCTGTAATGATAAATTCACACTCATTAGAGAGGGCAAATAAGCCGAAAGTTAAACCGCAGCGAAAATTTCCCGGTATACAGTATATTGCTTGTACGTTGTTTCTGAAATGTTGGAGTATTTTGATATATTTGGATAATTTAATAAAATTGTGCTGCATCAATGTGTACTGGTATGTTTAGAGGAAATGGGACATTATTTTAATTTGACCTATTAAACATGACCTTTGTTTTATTCTACAGGGCAGAAGATGCTGAAAAGGCATATGAAGCCAGCTTGGACAAAACATTCTTCGGGGCGAGAATCAAGGTCCAAGTACACGAAGGCATTGGTAATTATCACATCCTGATTGGCTGTTAAATTTTTCTAATTCAGTTATTGAAGTTTTATTTATTTTTACTCATCTAAACTCTTGTTTTATGTTGTGTAAGTGAGAATTTGTAAATTTTGGAAATTAAATCTGTAAGTCGCAAAAACAATCTATTTCAAATGAAAATATAGGTCCCAATGATGTATGGCTGCACATCAGATTGAAATCTTTAAAAACCAATCAAATAATGAAAGAAAGCAGAATGTGGTCACTGACAACGTCTTATTAACCCTTTCACCCCTATGTAACTTTAGTAGACTCTACCATGCATTGATATGGATGAGTCCATTATGGTCTACAGTGGTGAAAGGGTTAAAAAAGGTGAATTAAAAATGTACTTGTTTAGCCAGATGACGATTATGCTGACCTTACATTATCAGTATTTTTGCACAAGGTATGGCCTATATCAAGGACATGAGCAAATTGGAGTTATTTCCAAATATTGTGTACTAAATGACGGATCTAGAGACCAGTCTTTGTGGAATCTAGAAGTGTTAGGGTCTTCTTTGTATATGTGAAAAATGTGTGAAAAGCTTGTTTATAAAAGGACATTTCTGGAGGATATGCTAATATGTTAGAGCTGCCAAGAGTGCTGTGTTTATTGCAAATCCTAAATATGGAATGTATATGTTTGACTCGTAAAAAACACAGTTCAATGGCGGAACTGTTGGGAAAGTTATAGCAAGTGTTGAAAAGTGCTAACAGTCTCTGTCGGAGATCGCTTCTGGAATGGATTGTTTTTTGGTGATTGCAAATCTGTAAGAAAGTGATTCCTTACTGTCCTTTTGCGGGAAAAATGGAAATTCTGACTCGACCTGAAGAGAAAATCCTTCTTATTAAATTTGATCAGCATCATGTGCTATGAAATTTATATACATGTACATCTGTAGTTAAAGAGATGATGAACTGTATCATGGTTGGATTAACCCTTTCACCCCTAAGTAACTTTAGTAGACTCTACCATACATTTATCTGGGTGAGTCTATTGTGGTCTACAGTGGTGAAAGGGTTAAAGAGGTTCGTGAATGTTGATAGTAATTGGATATCTAATATTCAAGAATACAAATTCCACATATTTTGGTTGATATCTCATTTGGCAAATGATGATAAAAATTCACTGAAGTTAACGTGCATGTTGTTCTATATATTTTGTAAAAATTCATCATTGAACATGTTTTGTCATTTCAGCGGACACAGAGGACAATGAATTCCGACCTCCGGAGGCTGAACTGGACGAGTATCATCCGAAAGCCACTCGCACATTGTTTGTGGGCAACCTAGAGAAAGACATTACCACACAGGAACTCCGAGACAGATTTGGCGAATACGGGGAAATAATAGTAATATAAATTTGCTTTCTCTCAAGATTTCAACGAATCACCAAAAATTACCTAAACTGTCTCATTGATTCCTAATTTGAAAAGAAAAACCCACTATTGATTCCTAATTTGAAAAGAAAAAACCACTAACATTTGCTGCATTTGTAGTGTGGGTGTTAAATTTATCAAAGTTTTGTCCTCATAGAGAATGTATTATTTTTGGGAGGGTTGGGCTTCATTTCCTGATTTCTAGTCAGTTGATGTGTCAGTAACTTTTTACCGTATTTATTAAGCAACAAGCCAAGTTATCAGCTTGCCGATATCGTTATCAGTTTCTTAAAAATGCCACCAGATTTTTTTTATGTTGTGACTTGTGTGTGACCTTTCCTTTGGATATTTTCAGGATATTGACGTTAAGCGACAAGGAGCAGTGTCCGCGTATGCATTTGTTCAGTACGCAGATATTACGAGTGTGGTAAAGGCATTAAAGGAACTAGAGGGGCAAACAATAGGCTCAATGAAGATTAAGGTAAGTGATCGGCATTCTACAGGAGGCACAGATTTCTCTGTATATAATAAAATAATGACGTTTCAATTTCATAATGCTCTTTGAATAATTGTTATCAAAAAGAAAAAGATTTTCCTGAATAACAAAACGTTCCAAATATCCTGATTTTATTTTTATTTTTCTCCAGCTTGGGTTTGGGAAGAGTATGCCTACAAACTGTATATGGTTGGACAATCTGGCGGAGACAGTTTCAGAGAGCTTCTTGTGTCGGCAGTTTAGTCGGTATGGCAACGTGAGTCACGGCATCATTGATAAAAATGGCGGGAAGGCGTTGGTATTCTTTACCAATATTGACGCCGCACAGTTCGCCCTCAATGAGATGCGCAACCGGATACTCAACGGAAAGAAGATTATGGTAAGTACCACTAAAGGTCTTCCGAAGTAAAAACAAACAAGTGATAGCAATTTGCATTTAAATCAAACACTTCTAGTACACAAATGTATGCAAGAATTTTGTCATGCATATTAAGAAAATGTATTTTTCACAAGGAGTTGTTTATAGAGAAATTTTGGTATTTCTTTGGTCGCGAAATGGGGATGGTGAAACCGACTAAATGGGGATGGTGAAACCGACTAAATGGGGATGGTGAAACCGACTAAATGGGGATGGTGAAAAATAATTATATTTGAGGATCTTCACAAATGAATGGGGAAGTTGCATCAGCACAGGAAATATTCATAGATGATTATGTGACCAAAACTTGACTGTTTTTCAGACGGACTTTGCCAGCCGGGACTGCCAGAATAGATTTTTTGAGAAAATGGAAAAGTCCGGTCAACTTCAGCCCGGTCAGAGACCAGATGAGAGGCGGGGCTGGATCAACAGTCGTCCACAGGGGGCTGAAGGTGGTCAGTGGTCAGATGGGGGTACTGTTGTTGGTCCTTCCGTGACAGGAGGAGCGGCAACAGCAGCCGTTGCTGGAGGGGGACGGTAAGAAAATTAAATTTAAGGTCCGGTTGATTAATTAGTAGGTTGGACAATTTGTAATGTTGTAGGAGTAAATCTTGTCGGGTATATTTCAGGGGTCGAATCTTGCATTCTAGTCACTTAAAAAATTAGATTAGCAAAAAAATCTCCTAAATCCCTATTAAACCTTGGCAGGTGCAGGAAACTGACATGGAAATTAAATGATTTAAAACATCTGCAAAATAAGTTTTTGAATTTCCTGTTTCTTGAATAATACTCGTTTAATGACTAAATAAGAACCAATTTTTCTGTAAAATAGCAAAAATTGAAATGTTCTCGCTTGCAAACTGTTAAAACTCCAATTGTATTTAGCATCAAGTGATAATTACTGTAACATACTGTAGGATAAGGTTAAACGGTTGATACATGCTGTGCTTTAGAATTAATGTGAATTTTATCTTTTCCAGAACAAGAGGGAATTTCCGACCGTTTGGTAATAACAGAAGAATGCGTGGATACCATCGTGGGAATGCCTCCTTCAGGGGGCGTGGTCAAGGCTTCAACAAGGAAAACTTCACAGAGGAAGGCTTCAGGCGCCAGAGGTGTGTAGCAAATTCTCAGCTATAGCAGTTGTTGTTTAGACAATTCTCACCCCAGTTTTATGAATGTTTGTTTACCACAGTAGATTATTTCATGCTTGCCAACTCTCCCTACTCCAACCGTTCCTATTTTCTAAGATCTGATGATTTTACCTGAAGGAACGGCTCAAACGATGCCATTTAAAAGTGTTATTTTTTCCCTAGTGTGTACATACACACATTTTATTTATGCATTAAATTCTGAGCACAAGTAACCTCCCCCATGGAAATTTTAAAAAGTTGTCAAGTATGTTACTTACATTAAGATTTTCTACAGGAAAGCATTATAGTGGTTGAAGAAAACTTCCTAAAAGTAATAACTATAAGAATAGCATTACAAAAGTTTAAGAAATAACCTTTGAAGGACCATTTGTGAAACTGGGATCTGTACGATATTTTATTTTAAAGTAAATTGCTTATATGACATCACAACTTGTCATGTTCCCGCCTTTTGATGAGGGAGAATGAAAGGCATATAAGATCTGAAATAGAGACCCCCACAAATTTATATCACTTTTGCTAGAGAGGTTGGTTTGGGTTACTGATTGTCAACAATTAATGTTGCAAAAAACTTTGTTCCTGGACCAAATATGCAAAAGTTTTGGTACCACAAATTTAAAGCCAGGTAGAGCAGTTCATAGCATTTGTTTTTGGTTTTAATGCTGATTACTGACCTTGACTTTTGGCGTTTCAGGTCGTACGAGGACTACAGTCAAGCTAGTGGTGGTGCCCCAGGCAGTACCGACACCCCCTATACCGAGGGAGGAGGAGAGGACTCGTTCGAGCAGGACCTACGAGCTTACAGTCACAGTCAACGCGAACGTCGCGAAGCTGGCGGGAGCCAGAGCCCTACTCAGTACACCGACGAAATGTATACAGAGTTGTATCGTCGGAACAGTAAAGACGGTCGTTACGCAGAACGTACATACAAAGACAGATATTCTGTGGATTATCGCAGTGAAAGTCCAGGTAGTGATCGTGCATCTGGCTACCCTGAAGATTTGCGATATGAGTTTGGTGGCAAAGGTCGCGCCGAGGACAAATACTTCAACCAAGAACGGTATATTCCTGGTCGTGAGAAAGACCAAAGTCCATCAGGCGAGTACGGACATTATTCTCCGGAGGGGCGCAGTTGGAGTCGATCCCCCTCATATGGACGACAGCACAAGGAAAACTTTGGTAAACACACTCCGCCCACACCGCTGGGGGACGAACCTGAAGACTCTCAGGATCCCGGTCCAATGGATACCGAAGGTTCACAACATCACTCCCTGGAATATAAATCAAAATCAGGGAAAATGGACGACTTCGACATAAGCGAAGCAGACATTCAGGAAATACGTTCTACTTACCCAAACAGGAAAGAACCAATTGTAATACGCTCTGAGGGTAGGCTAGTGAAAAAACGATCTTATGATGACACGTTTCATGGACAATATGACATGAAATTCGATCAACGTCGTGGCCGTACTCATGCAGAATTTAAACGGGACTTATTCCAGAAAGTACAAGAAATTAGTGACAAAATGTCTGGGAGACATAAAGAATCGTCGGGCAATCATAACGATAGTAGCCCGAGTTCTTCTGCGAGTACAGAGTCGGAACACGGGTCTCTGACAGAGGGCGAACTTACAAAACTTCAACACGAAAAACTCCAGCTGCTAGAGAAACTTAATCAATTGGAAACTGAGGGCAGTACTAGTGATAACGAGTCTGCCGATATTGAGGACACGCGTAAAGTAGTGACAAAACGTCCCCGCCTCGACCCTTGGCAGGGCAAGACGGGACAGCGGCTTGGTAGTGTGATAATTTCGGCTCGCAAGAGCTCGCATTCGTCGGATTACCAGGATCCATACAAAGTGGACAATACACAAAGTTATAGGAAACAAATGGAAGCCTTCCGTAAAATCGAGGAACAAAATGTGATAGAGGATGGACATGGGCTAAAGGACATTAAAACTGGCAAATCTGTGATAGGATACGACAGTGAGGGGGAGGACGCATCAATGCTATTATCTCCCAGAGAAATACCCTCGGCTTTTATCATGAAAAAACGGAAAAATTATGACGGCCCGGATGAAATCGGTTTAAAGGGACAAAGGTCGTATCGGACAAAACGCGGTGGCGATGAGGACGATCATGCCAGTAGTGATAATGAGGAAGCTGGCAAAGGATTTAATCGGACAGACTCTATTGTGTCGTTACGGAGACTGTCCAGTGGTCATTCCTCGCCGCGAACACCAGTTGTGGCACAGTCAATGGACCATTATAGATACAGTGAATCAGACTTGTCAGCAAGCGAAGGTATGGGACCTTCTTTATCCAGAAAGAAAGGTTCCGCAAAGAAATTGTCAGAGTCCGACAGCCAAATTGGTGTCGGTCGGTGTCATAAAGACGAACATCAACTTATCATAATTCCCCTCGGTGACGAGTTATTACCAAATTTAGACTTAAAAGACCCCCGTCAAGAGCGCCCCCATGAGGAGGAGCTGATGTCACTACCTCTGCCCCGGTTCGCTAGTTACACACGTCCGCTAATGATTCAATCTATTCATCTAGGTTCAGGTTCACCGAAGTATGTGGATATTAAAAATCATGATTCACCCTGTTTTTCACCCCCTAGCAGTGGGAGTAAGACCCATTCCCCACAGATGTCCCCTAGTGATTCGAATTCTGGGGAATCGCAAGGACTACCAAAAATAGATGCGAATAATTATTTCCCACCGGAGGAGGAAGTGTCGCAATCAGCAGTTGTGTCGGCTCCCGGGAGCGAAAATGAACAGGAAAAAAGCAAAAAGGAGGATGAGAATTTGTCGGACAGTGATATTTGTCATGAGGAAGGAACTGTGGTTACGGAAAAAAATTTGGATGATTTATCAATTGAGGAGAGAATTCGGAGGCTAGATGAGAAAATGAGTCGGCCTGCCCCAAATCCTCCTAATAAAATGCCGGATCAATTAACAGCAATTAGTATACCTTCTCTGTCCGCTGCTAATGTCCCCGCACCCAATACAGACATGTACTCCAAATATAAACGCCGTAAAAAGCAGGATTCTGCTGGATCAGCGAGTGGTGATTCAAAGTCAGAGCCGTCTGAAATAGTGCGAACTTTGTTATCACGTAGTAGTATATTTGATCAGGACACTCGCAGACTGGAGCAGATAAATGAAAAATATTGCCCAAAGTCTGTCCTTGTGAACGCGGACGACAATCCTAAAAGTGGAATGATACGGACCAAGGCGGCAGCAAAGGAAATGCCGCTGTCAACACTGCCACAGTCCCTAGCCGCGAGGCTGGGGTCAGCTGGTGCAGCCTCATTCCCAACTCTATCTGTGAATACCAACATGGCAAACCAGCAAGCATCACATCTTCCATTCATGAGCCCTTCACCCAACTCATCACCTCGGAGTCCGTTTGCCGCGCCCGGTAGCGTTTTATCTGGCGAGGTACCGTCCCCATCCACGACAAACCCGTACGATGGTACACAGACTCCACCGCCCACAGACGACTTGTGTCCTAATGAACTTGACAATTTTGAGGACATGTTTCAGGAATCCCCATCTTGTGTAACCGACTCGCCAAATTTTACTTCGTCCACTTTCCCTCAGTCCCATTCTCTGTCTCACCCACCCATGAGCGAGGACAATAATATCTCGTTGCTGAAGTGTTCCGACAGTCCCAGACTGACCCCTTCATTCATGGGTCAGTCCGGTCCACCTACAAACAATTCCTCGGCAGTCAGTAATTCAATTGAGGAGCATTCGAAATCACACATTCAAAACAGCTCGGAGAGTCTGTCGCATCAACCCTCGACAGACGACATATCTTTAAGTGACGTTAATAAATCATCAGATCTCGTTGACTCGAAACCAAGTGTGAATGTGAAAGAGGAGAGCGACGTGAAAGACTTTGTCCAAGAACAGCAATCTCAAAATGTAACCAACAGTGATGTGACGAACAGTGTAGTTAATGCTGACGTAAAAGACGTTCCGAAACCCGAAACGTCTGTTGCGCAGGCATTGTTTATGACCGATAATAAGCCAGATTTGGCAGCTTTGGGTAAGAGGAAGGCGAATACAGAGGAACCGATGTCTGAAACCAGTGTTAAGGTTGCTGAAATGTCCGTCAAGGTCGAACCAACGATTCAGGATGTTAAAGTGGAGGATACGTCAAAATCTCCTGAAACAAAGAAAGCCAAGATTATTGCCGAGGAAAGTAATTCTCCAGTGAAAAATAAAAACGAGGTGATTACAGATAAGAAAGATAAGGACAAAAAGGATAAAAATAAGGAGAACAAGAAAAAGGAGAGCTCTGATGGGGAAATAAATACTGTCAACCACAACAAAGACAAAAGCGAGAAAAAGGATAAGGACAAGGACAAATCAGGGGGCAGTGGCAAGTCCTCCAAGTCTGTGTCGTCCAAGGTCAAGGATGATAAGGTCAAGGACAATGCCACAGCGTCTGCAAAGAAGGACAAAAATACTGAAACTTCGTCGCACAAACACAAATCTTCCAAAAGTGACAAATCGAAGGATAAACAAAGCAAGGAAGGACATAGTAAGAAAAGCAAAGACCATTCTTCTGTAAAACCCAGCAAGGACGACAAGCCAGCAAATAAGGTGGATAGTACACCCAAGTCCACAGAAACTGACTCAACGAATCAGGAGAAGGCCAAGTCCAAAGACGGCCATAAAGAAAATAATTCTAGTCAACTTAACAAAGACACGCCTGCCGAGAAACCAACTAGTCAGTCCGGACACTCGGCAAAGAAGAAAGACGGTCAGACTGGACATTCCAGTAAGACTACAAAAGATTCAGTGAAGGATACGGCAAAAGATTCGGCAAAAGATTCAGTAAAGGATTCGGCAAAAGATTCAGTAAAAGATTCGACAAAAGATTCAGTAAAGGATTCGACAAGCTCGATCAAGGGCAAGGAGAGTGGGGAGCCTACAGTGGCGGTGTCGAAAGACTCCAAGCCCAGTCCTGACAAGCAGGCTGGTGCAGACTTACCCAAAACCAAGACTAAAACAGAAGGCTCCAAGCATAAGACATCGGAAACCAAGCACAAGGATAAAACAGGTGGTGAATCGCATAAACACAAAGATAAAACTCCAGGCGACGCGAGTAAGCATAAGGACAAAAGTGCTAGCGGTGATGCGGGCAAGCACAAGGACAAGCCATCTACAGAGGCCAGCAAGCATAAACCTGCTGGTGAAAACAAGCACAAGGACAAAATGCAAACGTCCGAGTCGAAGCACAAGTCTGGAGATAGTTCAAAACACAAAACAAAAACAAAGGACGGGGAACCCAGTCAGGCGAAAGAAAAGCCTGTCACAAAGGAGGTCGAAACCAATAAGGTTAAAGATCAAAGTGCTGCTAAGGAGGTGGACACTGTAAAACCCAAAGAACAATCGACGGCTGCTGAAGGAGAGCAGGCCAAGCACAAGGATAAGACGAAAACATCTAGTCACACAAAAACTAAAAAAGACGAAGGGAAGCCTAAAGCAAGTGCAGTAGACAAGGCCACATGCAAGGAAAAGCCAAGTGGGAATGACAAAGATAAGGACAAAAGTCACAAGGACAAGAATTCAAGTGGTCAGTCTAAAGGCGACAGTAAAGGGAGTGGACATCAGGACGCAAGAGTGGAGAAACAGAAATCCACGGAACACCACAGCTCCAGTAAAAACAAATCCTCCGAATCCACAGACAAAAGCAAGGATGGGAAAAAGCAGGAGACTGAAAATAAAGGTGACAAGGGAAAGGATGGAAAATCGTCAGAACAACACGACGATAAAGGGAAAGTGAACGAGTCCATGTCCGATAAAGGTCATAAAAGTACGGAAAAACAACGTCCAGAGAAAAAGTTGAGTGTTAAGGGAAGTAACTCTGATCGTAAGTCTGAAAGTGAAGATTTTGGTTCTGAGAATAAGAAGGAAGGAAAAAAGGAAAAATCTCACAAACTTTCTGTTGGTAAGAAAAATAAGGATAAGAACAACGCTTTAAAACCGGACATGGAAAATAGTAAACCACCCCCTAAATCTGACTCGGACAAACCCAAGAAAAACAAGACACCAAAATCCAAAGAAATTGTGGAAAGTAAGTCTTCTGAAAAATCTGGTAGCAAGTCGGACAAGTCTGACAAATCGGACAAGTCGGACAAATCGGATAAATCGGACAAGTTGGACAAGTTGGATAAGTTGGACAAGTTGGACAAATTTGATAAGTGGGATAAATCTGATAAGTCAGATAAATCAGACAAATCAGACAAATCAGATAAATCAGACAAATCAGACAAGTCGGATAAATCAGCAGAGAAAAAGCCCGTCGAAGAAGTGGATGATTTTAACTGGGCTGAATGGGCAGGTCCTTATGTGTCTATGTATGACAAGGTCAAGCGAAGGTCAAACACCAAGGTCAAGGAGAAGGAAATGGATGACATGAAAAAGAAGATGGACAACTTTAAACAAAGGCGGAAAAAGAGGAATAAACATAGTGATGATTCGGATGATTGTACGTTCACGTCAGATGAGGATGATGAACCTGTTGTCTCAAGGAAAAATAAAACCTCTACAAAAGAGTCGCGTGGAAAGCGTAAGAATACAATATTTGACAGTTCAATGTCATCATCGGATAATGAGGAGGAGGAAGATGATCCTCAATTCTTCCTGAAATCTCTACAGAAGTCAGGTCCAAAAGAAATGAAAGCTCGAGGCTTCCAACAGGGAAAGAAAGCATCCATTTTGGACATTTATTCCTCAGACTCCGAGGAAGACGAACAATTCTCGGATCCACCTTATCGGGAAATTGACATCATTTCCAGTTCAAAGAAAGACAAGGAAAATATTAAGAAGAAGGAAATGACAACAGAAAGTTCAGAGGATTTTTCAAGTAAGAAAGTAAAAGTTGTCAAAGCTACCAAAAAAGAGAAACCGTCAATGTCTGCTAAAAAGGTCAACACCAAACCACGAAAGTCTACTCTCAGTTTCACGTCGGACGACAAGGACGAGGACAGTGACTTAAACTTTGACCCCAAACCTAAGAAACCATACGCAAAATTAAAGAACAAGAAAGATGAGAAAAAGTTACCTAAACGTAAGATTTTCTCTTCGACATCTGGAAGCGAGATGGATGAAGATTATAGGCCTATGAGTATGTCCAAGCCCATCAACAACAACAAAAAGAGCACAAAGGAGAAGAATAAGACAAATCAGAAACACAAAAAGGATAGCAAGATGAATCACCCACTTAGTCTCTTGCAGTCGGACAGTGATGAAGATAATACAGAGGAAACGAAACATACTGGATATATCAACATGGTGAAGGCACAGACTATCTCGGAACTGGATCTCGACGAGGCCAGTTTTAATCGGAAGGAGAAAAGTACAAAGGAGCCTGGGAAAAAAGAAAATATTCTGGTGTCCGAGGGGAAATTAGAAATTGGAAAACAAGCAGAAAAGAAGGAAGAATCTTTTGGATTGTTTGCCAAAATGGAGGATTTTATTAGTGCTCAGTCTGAACTGACAGATGGTCCAAACAACCTGAAACATGGCGTAAATCGTGAAAAGACTGTCAAAAAGTCAGATCTTGCTGACTTAGCCAAAATACAGCAGCCGTCGACCGAAAAGGTCAAAGGACACAAGAAAGAAGGAAAGAAGAAGAAAAAAGATAAAAACGAGACCACCAAGAAAGGGAAAGAGAACACGTCAGTGCTGGAGAAGAGTTTATCTTTGGAGAGTGTTAGTACTACCAGAGACAGCATTGACACAATCAGGGATGACTTCTCCAAGAAGGATAACTCTGATACGAGCACTGACCAAGCCATACACTTTTCTGAAACAGAGATAGCTGCAGAGTGTAGTGTGTTGGATAGTTATGATCTCAGCGTTGGTGCGGAAGACAGCATCAGTACTGATATGAGTTCCACACGCGACACTCGAAAAGAAGTAGGACTGTTCGCAAACTGGCATTCCACCATGGAAGATATTGCACACCAAGAAACTACTGCTACTGACCCGATAACTGGAGAGCCCATAAAAATGAAGAAGGGGAAAAAGAAGAAGAAAGATAAGAAAGAAGGCTCAGAGTCCAAGAAGAGTAAGAAAGAGAAGAAAGATAAGGGAATGAAAGAGGAGATTAGCCATAAGAAAGAAAAGAAGAAAGCTAATAACGTGTTTGGAAATTTCAACAAATATATCGAGGAGATATCAAATGAACCAACACATATTACAGCCAGTGAAGAGAAGAGTTCGGTCGTAGATTTTGCTGCAGTCAGTGAGAAAGATCAAAATGAAACGCAACAAGCAACCTCTGCCTTGGAGAACATATTTTCTGATACCAACAGTCACAAGGAGCCACTATTTGCGGCATATCTCCGACAAGAAGCCGCCATAGCTAGCAAGAAAACGCAGGATAAAAGCACAAAGGAAGACCACAGTCATGTTCCTTCTGCCAAGACAAAGTCTATCTTTGGAAAAGTCATCAACACTCCGGAGAAAACTGATAACACCTGTCGCGATAAAAGCAGTGTGTTTAGTTCGCCAGAACATGTTCATCACAATGCTTTGTCGGAGTCCTCCATTCATAAAGGACCCAACAAAATTCATTCCTCAGTGTCGGAGACTATTGACAGCAAAAGTGGTCACGATTCATCGAAGTCAAAATCTTTGGAGGACATCTTAGGATCAAAGTCGGAAACATGTCTTGCTACACCAAAGGCTGTTTCCGGACACAAAGGTCACCCCCATCCCGCTCCTGCAGCCGACATCTTTGAATTCACAGAAGACGATGACAATTCAGACATCATAACACCTGGTCATTTAAGGAAAAGTCGGTTTGAAGGAGGAGAAAGGAGAAAATCAAACAGTCTGTCATTGTCTTGTTCCGATACGGAAACACAGCTGGCGAAGGAAGCACCGAAACATAAGGAGGACAAACATAAAGAAACAACAGAGATCGGGAAATCCAAGGATTCAGGCTTTGGTAAAGATATGGACTTTGGTTTTAAGGAACTTGGGAGTAGTATAAGCAAGCAAACAGGTGTTAAAGAACTGGAAGGTAGTATAAGTAAGCCAACGGAGGCAGACATCACCCGGCAGAAGGAAACCGACTATGTGCTGGAAATTATCAGAAAGGAGGAAAAGAAATCAAAGAAAAACAAGACGAAAGACAATCTCTTGAAAGGACATTCAAAGGAGGAAGTTGTAGAAAAAGAGGAAGGAAAGAATATGTCCGAAAAGAATACACCACATTCTTTCATGAACTCGATCAAATGTGGTGATGAGGTACTGAACTTTGACGAGCCCTTGTTCCCAATCAACACCGCACTGGAGCTGTTTACGGGGATGAAGTCGCCAGACAAAACCATAGACAGTTTGGATAAACTCGTGTTAATCTCGCCCATCAACAATGAATTGTCGAAATCAGGGAAGAAGAAACAGAAGCGCAAGAAGAAGGCAAGTGGGGAGCCAGCTGTAGAGAATTTGGAGCACAAATTTGACAATGTAATGAATTCTCCTGAAATCATCAGGCAGAAGCTTCCAGAACCCACTCCTCCTGCCAAAACACTTGAAATTTCACCTTCTCCAGTTATGTTACCTCCCCTGAAACCTTTTGCTTCACCAGAGGGTGCTAGTAGTAACGACCCGGTAAAGGCAATTGAACCCAAACCGACCCCCACCAATGATCTCACCACCAAGGATACAGCTGCCTTGGAAGCATTGGAAACTCTGGAAGCAGTTTCTAGTCTGGAGCATTTGTCTGCGATTGATGAGCCAAGACTGGTCATTGATATTGACGTTCCCGAGTCTGAACCAGTCAAATCAGTCGCTGAACAACCAGCAGAGCCAGTGACAAATCAGGCAGAGGATGAAACGGCTCAAGCCATTATGTCCATCTTGCCACTGGACGAGAAGACTGGAGAGTTTGTTCAACCGGCTCAAGTAGCCCCCGTCTCGGAAATGGAGATGGCAGCAGCTGTGGAATCATTACTGCCACCACCAGAGGTTGAAGTCAGTCAACCTGAACCGGTGATTTCATTCCAACCGGAACCTATCGCCAGGCAGGAATCCCAGGAGATAACTGTGACCGAACCAGTGCCACAATCAACTGTGCCACAATCAGCTGTGCCACAATCAACTGTGCCAGAGTCAACTCCTCTTCCGTTCCCGGAGTCGCAAGGGTTTACTCCTCTGCTCGATACGAGCGCACCTCTGGTCATCGACTCTGGAGACAATGACGGCGCACTGCTCATTGACACAAGTGCAGCAGACAGCATCGTCACTACTCCTGGTAAAAAACCCAAAGGGACGCGTGCACGCAAGAACAAGGGAACAAAGGCAAACAACAAGGGTTTCAATGCAATGACTGTGCCTGCCCCAGTGGTCGTGGAGCACAACAAGGAAACCATTGGTCAGGCAACAAACCAGGCACTCAGGAACAAGCTGCATGCCCAGAGTGTGGAGAGAAATGAACCAGACCACGTTCAAGTCGCTGGGCTGCCAGTAGATCTCATAAATCCACTTAGAGAAATGCCCGTTGTAGCATCAACCTTTAACTTGGGTCTACCTGTTCCGGCGGTGGGTCTACCTGTTCCCACACCGCCGCCGCCGCCACCAGTGCAGCCAGTGGAAATTACTCCCACCAAGTCACCAAAGGGTGGGGAGAAACGAGTCACTCGACGGCAACTCAAGCAACAGGCACAGCAGAATGTGGACACTGCCGAGGTTCTGGCTAGCAACCCACAAGTGACGAGCGATGCCTCAGAGATAATAAGTACAGTGCAAACCACACCCCAGGCTACCATTACTGAGGACACCAGTGACCCAGCGGCGCTAGGATTCTCCGACAACAGCCTTGACCTTGACAGAATGGATGACTACGATCCCAACAGACTGGTCATGGATGATCAGAACTATCCAAATGAACCGAAGCGCACACGTCGAGGAAGAAAGCCCAAGAATTACAAGGAAATGAATTCTGGCGTTTTACCACGAACAACCTCTCCAAGATCAAGGACATCTCCAAGGTCACCAAGAAATGTAACATCTCCGAAGCAGTCATCATCACCCAAGTTACAAAATTCACCAGCGGACACTTCTAGTCCTGTAGTTAAAATTGAGAGGCTTCCACTGACTTCAAAAAATGTAAAGAAGGATGGAGAGATCATGGAAATGGGTAAAGACAATAACAAACGATTAGGAAAGACAAATCTTCCTCAAATGATTGATGTGTCCGAGTCCGAGTCTAAGGATTTGGAGCCGTCTGCAAGCTCCAACACAGAAGTACAGCCAGCTGACCCGACCCACGTGTTTGACTTTGAGGCTAGTGAATCTGAGCCAAAGATTGAACCAGTGAGGCGTCGGCCATCACGCAGGAAGCAGAAGGCGGAAAGCAGCGGCCAAGAACAGGAGGATAAGTTCCATCGTGAACATTCTGCCGAAAGTAAAGTGGAGCAGCACAGACCCGAAGAGGCCAGAGTTCGAAGCCTCAGTACAGAGTCTGGTATCAAAATGATCATCAATACTGGTACCACCAGCTCGCTACGTGCTAATAAGGATGCTCGAGCAAGCCGACACAAGGCTGATAAACTGGACACCGACAACCATGTGACCAAATCCAGCAAGAAGTCACAGGATATTGAAAACACAGTAAAACTACCACGGTACCAAGTTGCAGAAAGTCATGATTCCTCCATCCTCAGCAAAGCATTGGAAGATCCGACACAGAAGCCACCCATTGTGACCACAATCATTACCAAACCTACATTGGTGGAGGAAGCGCCATCTGTGGAGCCGAAAGTGGTGCCACCTGTTCAGGAGACTGTGTCACCCACCACTTCAACCGCACACCCTGTTACTACGCATAGGGGCAGGAAGGCGGACAAGACCGAAGTGGTGCCACCTACAGTCAACTCGCCAATCACTCCAGCAACACCTGTCACTCCGATGAGTAATATTGACCGTATTATTGACAATGTGTCCAAGGGAATTTTCGAGTTCGGGGATGTTGAAAATGCTGCCCAACATAACGAACAAATGATGCATGGCAAGAAACGATACCAGGGCCGGAATCATGGGGCTGAGGTGATGCCCAATATGGTGACGGACAGTCTGGGGAGACCACTCACAACGGTTAACGCTGGCCATATGGAGGGATTCCAACAAGGTATAACAATCTTACATTCCTCATAAATCTCCTGTTAAGCAGAACCTTCTTAACTCATTCACCCCGGAAATTTCATAATGAACTATTCCAACTTTTGAAATGGGGGAGTTCAAATGTGTCTTCAGGGGTGAATGAGTTAATCTGCACAATTTTAGCTCTAAAAATAATTCTAAACAAAACATTTTGGTCGGAGTGGCTACAAAACAGGCTACAGTAAAATCTTCATACAGATATAAACCTTAGCTGGATATGTTTTACTTATAACTGTTTGTGGGTTTATACAGGAAATTGTCTGGTTTTGGTTGATAATGAGTAAGCAAAATGCTGGAAATTGCAAATAGATGACGTGCAGAAGAAGTAAATCTTTGAGAATATGCTAGAATGATACATTTAAGCATACTGTTTTAGAAAACTTTCACAATAACAGGATGACCCAAACAGGTTCCGCTGGAAAATGTTCACGTGTAAAAGTTATTGTCGTTAAAGGTTTATAACAGGATTTTGGTTTGAATGTTTATTTATAACAGGATTTTGGTTTGAATGTTTATCTAACAGCTGTGTAATGGAAAAGTAAATATTTTTATTTGTAATTAACTTGTTCAACCCTGAAATTTCATAATGGACTATTCCAACCTTTGAATTGGAAGAGTTCAAATGTGTCTTAAGGGTGAATGAGCTAATGTGTTCGTAGTAAAACTATTACACTGGATGTGTTATTTAGCAGATGTATTGTATTTATCTGTATGAGAATCCAATATGCTAGTGAAACAACATTAATACTAAAACTTTCCCATTTCCTCTTTGTCAGGATCCATCGGTGAGCCAGCCTTGAACATCCCTTACAACAGACTGCCTCATTCCAAGGAAGGTTTTCCCACCACGATCACGGGTCCTCCGAACGCCATTGTCACTTCCTCAATGAAGCCCTCGCACAGTCAGGCGGCAGGTCACGTGGCTGAGCTGGGTGGTGGAAAGACGAAGTCTATTGACATGATGCATGGAACTCACGTGTCCAATCGCCCGTCAGCGCTGCACAGTCACCACATTGCATTATCGCCCACACCTCATCGACAGGGGGAACATCTCGATAAGGCCGACACAGCCAAGCAGGGCAACCCCCAGCATGTGTCGCCTTATCATGTTGTCCCAACGTCCCACCAGGGCTTGTTGTCCGTGTCCCAGGGTGTTATGTCTATGCCAATGTCAACCAAGTCCATTTCGACAACCAGCAAGGGGATACCTCATCCAGCAATGACAATGACGCACGCTGGAATGCCTCCACAGGATGGCCTACGCCAGGTACATGACATCATGGCACAGATCAACCGTTCACATCACAACGCAGAACAGGCCACCAAACAGAAGGGATCTCATGCATCGGCACAAAACGCAGGTTACTTAGCTGAGCAACAGGCTGGAGAAAAGTCTGTAGGGTCCGTGGAGCGGCAGCCAGTCTCGTCGACGCCAAGTTCAACGACGGCATCGGCTCCAACATGCGTAGTCCATCCTATCACAACGTCTCCGTTTACGTCTAAACATGACATTCTGAAGCCTCCGTCCGGAATCATTACTGCGGCAAACTCTTCTGGTTCAAGTGTCTTGTCGTCAGTCAAAGATCCATTCAAGGCGCAGATAATGAGTCAGATGCTCCATGCTCAGGGAAAGGCCCAGGTTGAGGCTACAGTTCAGGATCTAGCCAGCCGCCGTCATGACGGGAAACAGGAAACCTCAGTCCTCAAAACTGCAAGTCGTGCAGGAAATGTTTCACACCAGGTGGCGGTTACTGCCCATGCTGGTCGCGAGTCCGCCCCTCAGCGTCCTCCCAGTGCACACTCCCAGATACAAAAGTCTGGTGATCCACAGCCACCCCGACCCTCGAGTGCTCACGAACAACTGACCCACCACCCGTCTTCGTCCATCCACGAACACCTGCGTAAACAGCCCTATCCAGCAGGTCTGAAGAATGCATATCCCCACGGACAAGTGCCACCTCACTTGGTGGCCTACTACACCCAAATCCAAATGCTACAACAGAAGGGAGAGTTTGAGAAGAACGGAGGGGCTGCAATTGATCTGCAGAAAATGCCAATAGGGGCTCGGACTGTGATAGCACCTAGTGCAGCCACGACCCAGGGACCGTCACCACATCCCATGGCCCGTTCACCGGCACTCGCTCAGACGGCTCCCAGTCCGCAACAGATCAACCATCCACCATCCAGTCCCTCCCTCCATAAAAAGGTCAGTCATCAAAAAGGGATGCCATATAGTTGGTTACTTTTCCAGATTAAATTTACGTGAAATTTGCGAGTGAAAAAAAAAAGGAAAAAAATTGACAGGATTTAAAATTTTGCAATTGGATATAAGAAAAAGTGTGTGCCATATGAATCAATGAAAATGATATCCCTGTGAAAATAATCAGCTGTACAGAAAAATATGGAATATTGTTAAATCTGAAATTACTGTAGATGCATATTGATTCCATCCGACACATCTGACTGTATACCATATACATTTTTGCTTGCTAAAACCAAATATTAACATATGCAATATCTTCATTATAAAAAAAGTAAACAAATCGTCATCGATACATTTTCTCGGTTCCATGTAAAATACTGTTTTTTTCCATTGAAAAAGTCAAGCCTTCTGGTTTTATTCTACTGTTTTTCCCATAGTTTCTCCTGATTTCGTTCTTTCCTGGTTTATTATATAAGAATATCCTGAAAGGGATGATCTTACTTTTGCTTTTATTTTTATAATTGTTGCAAATTTCAGGCTTTGGAGAAGAACGCTCAAGTTTCTTCCAAATGGCCCGAGGACTCCCGAATGCGAGGACCCCACACTCAGGCTACTGATATTAGCCCTGCTGCTCAGCGAGAGGCATGGAGTAAGTTTTCTACCGGACTTTAACTTTGTTTAACGACATTCCAATCAGAAGTCAAGAAATTATGAAACACGAACTGGCTTGAAAATTAACAATGGCAGATTTTGATAAAACTGAAATTTAGATCAGACATCAGATCCTTGTGATACAGGTGTCATATTTATTTAGAAGCTGATTTCTTGCTACATTATCACCCCAATACAACATCCAAAATCTGTAACACATCAGAGATTAAAAGAGATTCTGACTTGATTGGAAGGTCAATAAAAATGTCTATTAATTAACTCATTCACCCCTGATATTTCATAATGAACTATTCCAACCTTTGAATTGGAAGAGTTCAAATGTGTCTTCA
>JAUMHH010217512.1:0-12373 GCA_032359455.1 Chlamys rubida | reverse complement strand
CTTAACCCTTTCACCACTGTAGACCATAATGGACTCATCCATATCAATACATGGTAGAGTCTACTAAAGTTACATGGCGGTGAAAGGGTTAAATTAAATAAAATTTCAATTTGAAACCTTATGACTTACAACTTACAAGGAAAATTATGCGAAAAACTGCATGATAATGTATCTATATTAGATCCTTACCACTTCAATAATCAATACTGATTACCAATCAAGAGATCAATTCACAGTTTAAATATGTAAGTCAGATACAAAATAGAACAAGAATCAACAGTACTAACTTGATGAGTGTAAGTCGGTCTTTTTCTGATGGATGGCTATCTAACCACTGTGAGTAGCGACTGACGGACCACTCAGCTGCCTGCAAAAAAAAAATAAAAAAATATGTATTTTCTATTTAAATATTATAGCTAAAAGTACATAAACTGTTATATTTAAACTCATGAACATAGAGAATACAAAGAAAAAAATCACAGCCAGGATTTGTCAGTGGAACAGTGAATGGTTTTTCACATGCAATATAAACCTGTCTGAAACCCAACAGAACACCATCAGTTCAAATATAACCACTGCTTCAATAAAGGGTGGAAAGACTTCTGTGTACACAGGTTTCATTTTATACATAAAAATGTATACAGTAGGACTTTATCAAATTCTGGTTTAGGTAGATTTCCTTATTATTTTGGGATCAGTTTAGACAGGGATGTATTCACTAAAGGAAAATGTATTTAGAAAGATGTACACATTCATACTTTATAATCACGATTCCAAATACAGTTTGTTTCCTAGTAATGTAAAAAAGCACTTTAACATTGTAACTTGACATAAAAATTCTATTTCTAAATCTTGACTTAATAACATTCATCTTAACTCTTAAATGCGGAACAACTGGTTGGTCCGTTTTTAAATGTAACAATTTCGGGTATAAATCCTGGCAAACCTGCAAATCTTAATGCAGGCCTTGCAAGGCTTTGTCAAGGCTTGCCTGAAAGCAGCATCAGATTACTAGGTCCGACCTTATTTCATAAACGAACAACTGTGGTCCGTCCGTTTGAACCATTTAAACGAAAACGGCCCTAGTTCCACTGTGTTAGCGTTGTATCAGAATGATGATCTACTAAAAATGTCTGCAGATGAAACAGTTTAGATCCCATCAACTTATAAAATAGTAAAATCCCAATTCAGCAACAGAGATGACTACTGCTGACTAACTTAACAATCTTTTCTCAGGCTCTTTTGATAAGTTTACATTCAATTAGGTCAAAAATCACTGTAGCTATTCTACAGCCATATTTAACTGAAAATCACATGACCTCCCTCATCAGTAAACCTCGTTAATCTGAACACCACTATAACACGTTGGGGAGAGGAATACCTGTCCTATTGTTGGCAGCAGTAACCTGACTTGAGTAGCTGGAATGTGAATCTACTGGATGAAGGGGACGTAAATATAAACTTGATTTATTGAACAATTATGAAATAAGTTTTACAACTTGTACTAATCACTCCGGTTGTTAGCGCGCGGAGGTACTTACTGCGGGAGGATACCGGAGTACCCGGAGAAAATCCACGTGGTCATACCTTTTCGCGACCGATCGGGGAATCGAACCCCGGCCGCCTTGGTGAAAGGCAAGTGTGCTATCCACTGTGCCAACCGACCACCCCAAAAAAGGGGACGTCTTTAAATAGGACACAGAACTGACACTGAAATTACTACCTGGATAGTGGGACTACAGGATTAGAGGTAAATGGATTAAGTCGTGACTCGACTGTCGTTTTGATAATTTTATTAAATGGTACTTACAATATGTGGAGACCGGAGTTCAGGGGGAGCTCCTCTGGCAAACAGGAAGTGTAAACACGTGCTGTAGGGGATGATGTCGCCCAGTGTTGGACTCTTACAGATGTGTTCGGGTGTCTGGAAGAGAAGTGGCCTGAAACAAACCAAGCACAATCTATTAAACACATCTTATTTACTAGTATTAACTTTTACTGGCGCACAGAATTACATACATACCCTTACATAGCCCCTAGTACAAACCTTCAATGATGAAAAATCAGCTATAAATCATAATAGTATTAAATTTTACTGGCGCACAGAATTACATACCCTTACATAGCCCTTAGTACAAACTTTAATGATGGGAAATCAGCTATAAATCATAATAGGTTATCTAACTGATCATAAAGGGCAACGTTATAAGGTCACTGTGGTGCAATTTGTTGACACTAGAGTTTGCACAATAAGTATGAGCACAGAATTAACAACAGCTTTAGAAACTGTTAAGGCTATAATACCAGTGAGGCAGATGCCTGGAATTGTAGTAAAATCTATAGTCTACTATTTCT
The DNA here is from genome assembly GCA_032359455.1 of Chlamys rubida. Lineage (NCBI taxonomy): Eukaryota > Metazoa > Mollusca > Bivalvia > Pectinida > Pectinidae > Chlamys > Chlamys rubida. The sequence goes on along the minus strand of JAUMHH010217512.1, from coordinate 10,018 downwards.
TACATGACTTCAGTATGCAGTGTTAAAATATGTTTGTTTTGCTGCCATTTAAAACTGCCTCCAAAATATACAAGAGTGAAATAGGCTAACAGAATACGATCAGTACTTTGGATTAACTACCTTTCATGGAAGGAAAATGTTTTCTGTCCTACCTAAACGCCCTTAAAAGCCTGTAATCTTTGCCAATATCGGACACCCTTTTACAGAAAGGAGAGATTGCCAACTCCATCTGGGCAAAGTCTGCAGCAAGTCGCATCTTTCCGCCCTCCCCTAGAGGTCGCACCAAACTGGCATGTCTCACAAACAGCTTCACACATCGACTTGCTATCGGTTTGATGCTGAAAAAATACACAAAATGTATTGAAACAATTTCAATAGTTAATATTTATTTTTGTAACATCTAAATGTTCATTTTTCAAATAGGGTCACATCGTTGAATTCAACCAAACTAAAATAGATTTACTACTAGGTACATTAAATATTTAACACACCTAACACAGTGCTAGAAACTAGTGTATTGAATTTTATTATGAATTGAAAAAAGTCCCTGTCATGATTAATTACTTTGTTTATAGCCAAGAATTCACAATAAACATGTTTTACAGAAATATTAGGCATTATCTGTGTAGAGACATGTGTTTTAAACTTAAAGAGACAGGTTCACTGTCAAAATGGTGGGCTCAATTGTATCAAGCCCTCAATAGGATAGGTGTTATTTTCAGAATATTCTCATCAGTTTTCATTACATGATGATTTGTTTCCAAAAATATAACACTGATGAATCTTGTCCCAACGTTTTATTTTTAGCTAATAGCAGAGCCTCGCTTAATCCTATTTCTAGACTAGTTACATCAACCTCCTATGAAATGTTTACCAGAGTTTCGATTTTTACAGATCTTCAATCACGCAAATGAAATCATCAGCCTATTATTTGTATTAAGTCTGTATGTATCTGAAGAAAGCTATGTTTGAGTACCTTTCCATGATAAACTCCAGACAATCATACTGAGATAGGTAGTCAGTCTGACACCTGGTTACGAACTCCTGTAACTCACGCATGTACAGAGAGCACTGGGCCTCCTTCTGACTGTCCGCAGGCATCGACCTTCAAAGGGATTCAATGTAAAATTCATTAATTTTAACCTTCCTATATAATGATGCCCAGTTATGGAGGAGCTTTAACATGTCTGATCACTATAATACATAACATATAACTTACCTATAATTTTATACAATTACTGACGTCTCAGACGGTGAAGAATTTTTTATCCTGATAGAAGGGAATATAAAGGGGTGTTACGATCTTTACATGTATCATAGTTCCAGCTTTGCTTACAATACGTCCCAGTTTCCCTGTTAAATCAATATTTTGATTGCTTTAATAAGCGAACTTGTCTATTTTTTGTATGATTTTAACACTAATGGTCTATTAAGATTTACAAAGGTTGATATCTACAGTATAAGGCATACATCCAATGGTATCATCGTGTATTTACCCTGAAAAATCCTCCTGGTGTATGGTGAGTATAATAGCCTCCACGGCGTCGGAGATCGAGGACAAGAGAGGGTTAACTGCTGCACTCATCAGCGCCACCGTCACCTAGGAAACAATTATTAACAAAGCATCACAAGTGATACAGATCCCCTCGCATTCACACATTGTGACATATGTAAGAGGAAATTAAGTCGTTAGAGCGATGACAAAGTTTCTTCTGAAAATAGTAAAAGTGATCTTGACATTCAACATAGAAACCTGAAACGTGAACTTGTTCAAGGCATTGTCATACCAAACACTTGTGTAAAGTTTCATGAAATTGCGTCGAGGAATGAAGTCACTAGAGCGATGACAAAGAGTGTAACATACGTACATACGGACGGAATCCTATATCCCCTCAAACTTTTGGTTGCGTGGGGATAATAAATACTAATTAATCACCAATCAGCATCAGCTGTCATCTAATATACAGTCATTAATAACTGGTAAATATATACTTCACAAAGATTTTAATTGTGACCAGCTTGTTTGATAAATTCCTGATCTGATTGTGATGATAATGTCCACCGTGAATGGATTTGATATTTCACAAATAGAATGACAGGGCCGAAGCCGACCAATAAAAGTCAACTATAACTCTTACCTCCAAAGCTTTCTTTATGCTTTCTACTGCCTCTGTGGGATAGTTTGTGAGGCTAGTTAACACCTGCAAACATAAGATGAAAACCTTCTGTAAATACAAACAGAAATATTCTTCATCTTGTAATGTAAAAAATTAATAACTTTAATAATTTAAATAGTAATTATTTTTCATTGACTAAAAAATCATTAAACTTGCAACTTTGTTAATCTTACGATTACATTGCAAACCTGTACCTACTAGCTCTGGATACCAACAGTTCTAAAATGATCTCACACTGAAATGTTTGTATAAACCCCTCACCCTGTGACAATTAACAGTGTTACAGTAGATTAGTACTACCTTTGAGATGGCCTGGTGTAAGAAGTACTACCTTTGAGATGGACTGGTATAAGAAGTACTACCTTTGAGATGGACTGGTGTAAGAAGTACTACCTTTGAGATGGACTGGTATAAGAAGTACTACCTTTGAGATGGACTGGTATAAGAAGTACTACCTTTGAGATGGACTGGTGTAAGAAGTACAGCGTGTTGACTACAGCACAGTTACGACTTTGCCCCTGGGTAGGAAGGCCGATCACCTGGCTAGCCTCCCCGTCTGTAGAAAGCTACAATTTACAATGAAATCATATTTTCAGTGGAAACTTAATTGTCAAGGTAAATCATCACTTTGCTTTGATATCTTAATTAAGAAATGTTGTTAAAATATTTTGGTAAACAAAATTTTTGTTTGATAATATCTTTGAAATCTCTGGGTGATAAAATTTATGAAAACAGTGGTTCTATAATCAAAATACCTTTCCTTACATTTACCTTCTATAACTATCGCAACAGATTATTGAAATATGCAACTGATGGAAAAATAAAATAAACAAAACATTCTTTCTTTACAGCAATAATTTCTTACCAGCTGTTCGCTCTTGTTACAGAAGAGCTCGATGGTCTTGGCCACATTCTTTGATACCGTCACACACAGCTTGTTGTCTACGCTGGCCACATTTAGCTCACTAGTGACAAATCAAAACGATGTAAGTGACTAAGATTTTCATTATAATCTTCCAAGATTAGTCTACATACGTACCAAACCTGTAGCTAGAAATAACGTATTAATGCATCAGAAATTCACATTAAATACTTTTCACAATTCAGCAAGTGCTCCATACCATTCTGATATTTGTTTAGCAGTAATTGTTTTACTACACAGTGACAGCCAAAGCAAAACACTCCTACCTCTTTAAGTTGTTTTAACAAACAAACATACAAACATGTATTGTTAATTCAGAAACATGCCTAAAAATGAAATTACTGTCAAACAATGTGTATAAGTCCATCCCATCACAAGTACTTTCACAATGAAGAAGTCTTAAGCATACTAAATGCAAAATACCTATCCTTAATAACACACCAAAGATTTGCATTGTTTGTCTTACAATAACATTTTGTAGTCAGTCACGTTGAACAAGAAAAACCATCATTTAGTTTTTTATCATCCGTTTCTGAATAAACAGTACAATCTGTATCTAGAAAATAAGTTTCAGGAAAATTAGTTTTCCACCTAATTTGTTAGTGGTATTCCACATACCTTACAACGGTTTTCACCACACTCTCCACCTCCGAGGCTGTTGGCGGATTCATGGAACTGCTACTACTGAAGATGAGGTTGATGGGATCAAACAGTCGTGACAGAGACTTGGACAGGTAGGCCATCTCAAACTTAGCCAGAGTCAGTCTCAGGGCAGCCTCAGGACTGTAGACATAAAATTTAAATATAAATGACCGGTATAAGCATGCCATTGTCACTCAAGGAAGGAAGATTGATTACATACAGTGTTATACTGTATTTCAAAGTAAACATACACAGTCAATATATACCTATCGTGAGTAAAGGTAATTTGCTTTCAGAAAAGAATGTAGCAAATCAAATAAAAAGCCACAAGAGAAATAATGGATTTTTTCTCTACAGTAAACAATGCTTATAATGAACCTGAGGGTGTTTATGAAATTACATGTATTCCTTTACAGTAAGACAATCCTGAAAGAACTCCAGGGGACCTCAGAAAATAGATCACTATAGGTATACCGGTAATCTGTTTTCATCAACAAATTCCTCGTCTGGGTACAAAAATTTGACATTGAGACAAGCAAGAGTTAACATAGCATATTTGTAGCCATGGCCTGTTGCCTGCAAGAAGTAATGTCATATCCTCCAGTGATCAGAAATATCTTTATATCATTTTATCTTTTTTGCCCCCCCCATCAGTTCGACCATGTGCAATATAACTATGTATCATGTATCAGTTAACCACCAACTCTTCAGTGTAGACCTACATCTTCTCTACAGTAAAGAGTGAATGGTAATGTGTCAGAGTAACATATTTTACTACACTAATGTTTTTTTCAAAATGTCCAAACTTTGACAGAACTAGTAACTTTGACAGAACTAGTGAGTAACTAACTCGTATTTGTCCCTCCTGTTGGCCTGCAGAAAGAGGTCTTCCTCTACACCCTCAGCAGGGGTCAAATGGTCAGCCATGTGGGAGGCAGTGTTGAGACTAAACTGCTGTAGGCGGCGCCACAGGTCGTTGTACAATCGCAGCAGCTTAGGGTACTCTCCCTCAAATGCCTGCTTCAGGAACGTAGACCCTAGAAACCCATAATAATCACACATTAGTATACCTAGCTACTCATTTTCCTGAAAAATATCAATTCTGCATAGTATATAATCATAACACTATTTGTTTATGGTTTTATATTAGGTGAATATCTGAATTTTATAATTAACGTATTTGCATCTCCTATAATTGAGGAAACAAAAAAAATTTCAAACTACCTTAATTAACAAGATTCTATTACAAGTCAAAGTCATACATACTGACTGAACAGCATTGCTGGTATGATAGTGGTAGCTTTATTTACCATCTTTAACAATTCCAAAATGGGGTCTTACCAGTCTTTAATTGCTCATTTGAAATACTTATTTTTCTTTCATCTTCAACCCCGATACATTTCGGAATTTGTATAGGTTGTTGTCAACAGTAACAATAACAAGGTGTTGATTTGACATATATTACCAATCAAATAAATTCCTCCTAAAATATTATGTCTTTATTTCAAGGATAAATTATAGTATACAGTTAGTGAGTTTTCTGCACTGCTAGATTTTGGATTGGTGAAATTCCACGATACATTTTGTATTTAGTAGATATTGGCATCATGCTACACTCCAATGTATAATGATGTTGTGTCCTAGCTGTGTGGCGTTACCTTCTGATGACTCGGTAAACTCTGCTGTCAACATCCTTGTGATACTGTCCCAGAAGTCCTGCATGATGTTAACCTTTCCATCACAATGCTGGGAAGCAAAGAAAAAAGATTCTCTGAAGTTTCATGAAAATTGATACAGCAATGACACATTAGGGGTACATTTGCGTTACCGGTTGAAACGGTTGAACCGGTTGAACCTGTAAAGAAAACGACAGGTACAGATCTGTAGCATGTAGTTTTTAAGATACGTTATGTAACTCAGTCGACGGATAAAAGAAGGTCATAATATTCTTAATACACTGTTTTTTATTTTCCGAAACTGTGCATTTTTAGCTCTGCTTATAGAATGGTCCAAGTGCGTTCATTTATCATGGAAAATTCTGCGTCACACCGTTTCAACCGGGATACGCGAATGTAGCCTAATTGATCATGACCTTGACCTTCAGCACAGCATTCTTATACATTAACTCTTTCAAAACAAGGTTATATCTAGTACTAATTAAAAGTTTCATCAAAATCCATTGAGAAATGAAGTCACAGAAGTGATTACACAGGGATTTCAATTTGTAAGTATAGTGTATATGAAAGTGTAGAACCCTTTTTCTCATACCAATTTGTTGTGAATGTTGTGAAGGAATAATTACAAACAATATTGTGATCAATAATGAATTGATTTCATACAGCCCTTCCAACTTGTATGTATCATTAGTACGCCCAGTGGGTTACACACATTCTACTCACAGTAAAACTGCAATTCTTTTGTGAATTTTCACCTTTAATAAACTAGTGAGTTTATATGTGTGCATACATATATTGACACATGAGGAATAATATTGCAGCAACATTGCTAAGGCAAAAATATCCATCAACGCAAATAACTTGAAGGGTAAAAACACAAAAATGTCAATTTTCACTTTCATTATTTGCATGGTGACGAGAGAAAACAATACCTTTGCCAGTTCTTCTATAAAACACACATGAGTCACAGGATCTCTCTTCTTCACCAGCACTTTCTGTAGGTGTTGAACCTAAGAAACATACAAAGATCTCAAAATAATTATCCTACTCCTGCTGTCCGGGTAGTGGAGAAATGTTAACCATCCTATCATACAACTTATGAAATCCAACTACACACTATCACTAGAAACACTATTATCAAATAATTAATAATAAGATTCTGAAAATATGATACTTATGACCAATGACTGGTACACATTGTCAGGACTATTCCATAAATAAATGCATAGGAGGGGTGAAAGGCACCATTTCAGAAACCCCACCATCCATCAATTTAAATATAAACTTATATCATTTGCAACAATTATGACGAAACTTATTCCAACTTATATAAATCAGTCTCGTTGATGATTGACTATTATAAAAATGGGCAAATTCTCATTCTCCGTTCTCATGCTCAATTATGGATTCTGTGCTCAAACCTACTTTCTTGTAAATCGCTAAGATCATGTCAAACGATCAAAAAGTCAAATGTAAACATTGAAAATAGTATTTGGCTTTAAGTTTCTGCAAAACGTTTCCAAATCATTGACAAAATCCATTCTTGAGCATGAGACCAGTTTCATGAATATGGGCCCTGGTGTGTATATGTTCTATGGATTTTGTTTACAAATAGAATCACAGTATTCAAATATAATTCATCAATGGTTTGTTATCATTTATTTACTGGACAAAATCCAGCATTTCAAAGGTGTTGATATTTTTAGTAATTACCGGTAAATGAAATTACAACATACGCCAATAAAACCCTGAGTCTATTTTTATGTATTCTGTATCAGACTTGTTCCCAAGCATATCATTTATTTGTAGTGGTTTTACTACAAACCTGAGCACAGGAGGCGTAGATACTGTCCATGAGCTTCTCCATGTTGGTCCACAGCAGTGCCCGGAATGCTGCCGTGTTCCCTGTAACAGGCATAGCAGCCTTGCCCGGCCCTCCTACAACAAATATGGGACATGAATACTTGATATGTGAAATTTACCAGTCAAAATTGAAGTCCAAGTAACTAAATTTTCAGTGTTTTCAGTGAATAAAAATTACATTTGAAATACCAAAGTAGTCGTGTGACTCGTTTGACTACCCTTCACTGAGTTTGCAGTCCTTTAACGGGCTAGTCTACATGTTACTAAGTTTGCCTTTCCGTGATTGGCTATTCTTTCACCCTTGACTGAAAGATCTCCCATTTTACCTGTTCAAGATTTTTCTGTCTATCTAAGGTATGATTTTTCTGTAACCCCTAGGGTATGACAGATTGCACGCAGAAGGAAAAAATACTATAACATCACGGGAGCAATCAGATAGGACATCGTAATCAGGAGAAGTCATGTGCAAATCAGGATAACAAACAGTTTACAAAAAATTAATGCTGAAACTTTTATTTTTCAACAGTATTGAATGATGGGAGAAAAATAATCAGAGCCTCGTGTAAGACAACCAAATAAATCCCCCCTCGGGTTGGAGATTTCTCTGTCACACCCTCAAGATAGAGGATGATTTAGTTAGACTTCTCTCTACTGACACAAAATCTCTGTGATTACCTCTGGAGCCGATGGCTGAGGACTGCTGCTGACTGAGGGCCTGCATATCGAGACAGCTGCGGATGTTTTTGTGAAGCGCCTCTTTACAGCTGGTCACCACCCTGTCCACTGTGTGGTGCAGGCATCGCAGGTTGTGGAACACTTGAAGTGCGGTCGCCACCTGTGTTGGGTTCTGTGAAGGCAACACAAAACCTTTATGTCTAAACCATAACATGAAGCTATTATCAAATAGTAAACTTTCACTGTTTGATTATTTAGAGTATTTCTCACTCTTTGAAATAGCTCTATTCAAGTTTCTCGCAGGCCTTGCCTTTCACTTAAAAAAGTTGTATATTTAAAAGTCACTTAATGATTTTCTCATTCTTTTCCATTTTCAAAGCTGAATGCTTATTTTGTTTGTGTACCCCTATCCCTTTTATCATACGATAAGAGTTCACAATTTTCATATGGATGAATATTCACACTTCAAACTGAAAGACCAAATCTATAACGATACATTATACAGGTAGCTGTATGTGGAGAAGATTTTAATTTCCATAATAGTATGAACAGCAGATTTCACCTTCCAACTATCTAGAAAACATATCCACATTCCTTTATATCAAATATTCTATCTCTGGCTATTATGGTGATATTCGAAACACAAGTGACATAAAGGGCCTGCATTGCTTGTCTGGTCTATTATTAATACATTTGTAATATCTGTTGTAAAACACATTGGACTCCTGGCTGTAACATTGATTATCAGTTGATTTACATTATTAACTTAGTTGCCCTTTACATCTGCAAATAGCAGGCCAGACATTAGCCTAGACATTTTGCATATGGAATCAAAAAGAAGTTGTTTGACAATTGTAACACATTTGACTTGTATGATTATGAAAGTCAAAGATTGTTTTTTTTAAACCAATAGCCCTTTACACAAGAAATCTACAGGTTGAATGTCATTACTCTAAGCCTAATAGCTCTTCAGATGATGGTGTTTGAAAATATAAATTAAAGAGGAGTACACTTTTATCTATGCAATGCTAAATATAAATAACTATAATTGGTATTTGTGTTCAAACCTGAGTCTCCAGTCCCTGGTCTAACATTTTCTGAGCCTGTGTTTCAACATCGTTCCTCGCTCCTCTGATAAATCTTCGGTCTTGCTCTATAATTTCTACGCCAGCAAAATCAACTCCTTCACATATGTAATCTACAAGGAACAAATAACGTAATGCTAAATCAAACTACACACAATACTTCTTACAGGAAATCAATTATATTTCACAAGAATTTCTCATGAATTCCTCAGAATAACAAATTCAAATGTCTTTCAAATATTCAATCAGAAAAAATTTACAAGGCACAAATGTTTTTTTCTTAGTGATTTAAAGGAACTCTATTTTTGGTTTTTATACTCAGAAACTAAATAGCATTTAAAGAAATAGACCACTTTCATATGTAAAAGATAACTTGGGCTTGGTTAATTACCTGATGACATGTTAGAAAGGTGTAAGAAAACAAACAATGGTAATAGAAAAAATAAATAAGAAAGGTAACTCCAACATAAATCACGATATTATGCATAAGGTGGCATACAGCCTTAATGGATGACTCAATTCTAAATAATGCTATATTTTTAATTTCAAAAGAAACTGCTTTGTCTTTTAAACCAAAATCTTAGTAACTTGCTTGCAATACAGATTGTTTTTAAGTAGTAACTGTATTTGGATCTCAACAGAGAATCACAGGACTAATACACAAACGTATGATTTTGAGGGATTATTCTGGTATAGTATCAAAATCATCTGTATTTAAATTTGTCAATTTCTATTTGTGATGTACCCAGTTCATTAAGGCTCTGTGCTGCCTTGGTTATCTCCCTTGCCCCTCCCTGTAGCTGACTGTGAAGACGTTTGCTGAGGTACATGATACGGATTATCCTCCTTAGTAAGTCACAGGTTTCCTACAACATCAAACGTACAAACAGAAGTCACATCAACAGTACTGAGGAGTTTATATAGAAAGACTTACAGTACTGAGGAGTTTATATAGAAAGACTTACAGTACTGAGGAGT
>JAUMHH010217501.1:0-12373 GCA_032359455.1 Chlamys rubida | reverse complement strand
GGACAGATCGCACGAGATAGAAAAATCTAGCATGGGGTATGACGTGGGATATCTCTGTCTGAGGTGCGAGAATAATTAAGGTGCTTTCTTCTAAAAAATAACAGTTTATACTTTGGGAAATCATTTTGTAATGTTTAAAAGGTGGTTCATATCTATATATTTGTTCACGCTTCTTCGTTATGAGGCCAAGTAATTCAATGTTACTACTTTAAATACTATTGCCTGATTGTTTCCACCACACAAATGAACTTTTGCTTATTTCGTATATAACCTCAGACTTCAAAAAGGAAATATGATATGATCAGCTTCCTAAAATTCATTTTAAAGGTCCTGATATGATCCGACTTGTATATGTTGGCAATAATACACATCACATGTATACATTTAAATACCATGCGTTGATTGTCAAATAAATAATAAGTATTTAAGTAATAATAAAATGCTGGACATGTGTCAGATTTACCATGATAATTCCAAACAAATTGTTTGAGATAGGACCCCGGGCGCTGGCGCTTAGTGTCTCAATTTTGTTTCCACAGTTAAACTTGATTCATAAGATCCAAACATATGCAATACAAAGACATTATACTACATGTAGCAATGTCCTTCATTGCTTTTATGTCGCAATCCTCGATTTTGACACGACATTCAATATATTTTTGTAGTAAGTGCACATGCTCTTAGTGCACTGACATTGTCTTTTCCCGCCTCCTTCTGGGTATTCTGAATATATCAGTTTTCACGCATCTTAACGTTTCCGTTGCTTCTTTCCTTGATTTATTTCTCTTGTGCCTGTCACTTGCTCCCGTCTGCATCAGTAGAACATGTGTTTGTCCCTCTTTAACAACTCGTTTCCTTTCAGACATTGTCCCATGCTACACCGCTACCATGGGGGAAATTTGAGCAATTGTTCTGTCTTCGGTATACTGGCCGTTATCAACGTCTGGTTAGTCATGTAGTATACTGACTATGTATTGTTCATGTTTGGATCTTATGGGTCCACATACATGTACAAAGATTCCGCTGTGTCATAACAGAAACTGTTTGTCTGACCTATACTTACCTATCACGACGGATACAATAAACTTCATTGAATAGATGTACATATAGTTTCTTGACATTTTGTTCTTCTTTTATATGATACATTAAAGCGGTTTTCATTACGTCTGCTGGTAAAAAATGTATTGTAAACAACAGTGTCTGACCGCATGAGTAAGCACACCACTGTGCACACTTTTGTCTGTGTGTACAAATGAGATGGATATAAAGCATTACGTACGATTTATGTTAGTATAATGTTACGACTACACGGTTACCTGGTGAAATTGCCCGTACTGAGACAAAATAACGTTTAAATAGCAATAAAGTATTTTAAAAGATCTATCTCAAACCCTTCCAGATGATGTTGACACAAAAAGATCATGTAGCGTGGACACAAAAGGATCATTAGTCAATAAATTATTTTCAATAGCTATTGTCACCTGCAACAAAGGCTCTACCACCCTTTAAACTACACATAGTACCTAGTGTTATAAATGACCTATAATATGTACATACCATGCAATATGATTGGCATAATCATCAATAAACAAATTATTTTAATGTCTTTGATTGATTATCGATATGAACACATTAGTCTATTAATTGACCCTCCAAAAATCCCTCCTTAATCCATTATGGCGGATTACAAAGATATAGAAGGAAAACAGTGGTCTATAGAGACGTCATATACTACTACTATAGGTGTACCTGATAATTTGCCTTTATTGATATAGGGGGAGTTATGTCGTAATAATATCTGTCGATACCAGCGGTATGTGTATGTATTGTAGACCGCACCTATAACTAAAATAGCAACTTTTGCAAAAATCATCAACTTATAAATTAAACTATGATCGTAAAGGTTGGTACGTTTATCACAAAATTGCCACACTTGACTCCTGGTAAAAATCCAAACAACATATGTTATGCATTACATCACTTATAACAATTAAATGATATCAATGCTCGTTCATGTTTATAGATTTTCGGCAATGTCTCACATTTTCTTGTTGCCTCAAAATGTATCTGTCAAACGTCAACTTTTCAAACATGAATATTTTATAGGAAATTATCGATTTAAGAGGCATTTTTCATCGCCTTCATCTGACTAAACTCTGGTCTCTTTTCAATAATATACCAAAAGAAATTTAGAACTTTATCTATTGATATTATAATTATTTTCGTTAGATCCTAGTACATGGGCATACTGAGAAACTGTAACATGTAAGCATTGAGTAAATAAACGGTTTTGGATTACCTAGTCTAAAGTAAGACGGATATCAATTTCATAAAATTCAATGCAATGTTGTGACAGTGATAATAGCTCTACAAAATGTCATTGTACCGAAGGGTGTGTGACTTCTTTAACGTAAATCGTCAATTTTATAAACATGTAAGGATGATGTATTTAGTTTTTAGTATAAATCTTAAACGAAACAACAAAGCTTGAGTTATCCGGACACACCGCACCCGTCATTACGGTCGTCTAATTAGTGTATTGTTTCACATTCCAACGGTCGCCGAGACAACAATAGGCTGTGGAGAGGTGTTAACACACCTTGTAACGTCACAGAGCACAACTATATTCATACATTGATGGAGCGGTAAGTACAATTAAGTATCTTCCGTACTGACATTTTATAACGTAACACTAATTACACAAAATTAACATTTAAATAGAATGTATTCACTTAGAACACAATCATTGTAATCTTAGAATATGTTGTAGCGGTTGTGGTAATGTTAGATTTAAGGAAACCGAAAGAGGAAGTACAGGACGTCAACAGTTTAATCTTTATGCAAAATAAAGTTCGAATCGGATTATTTCATACAGTTTACCGACGTCGGATACCATAATGTGAAGGCTTTACGTATCTAACGGCGTCATTTTCCAATGGATATGCATAGCGGAAGTAATATGAAAATTGGGCAAACCCTCGTTCTATAAATAAATTGTTATGTTATAGTTGACCAAGAAAGGTGTGTGTACATGTACGTATTTATGAAACGCCACGACTGTCTTATCTTCATTGTCTGTATTATGTTGGGTAAACATATCATTATGTTAGGTTGACTTGTCATGACGTTCGGTTAATATGTCATTATGTTCGGTTGACATGTCATTATATTGAGTGGACATGTCGTTATATTGGGTAAACATACCATGATGTTCGGTTAACATATTATGATGTTGTGTTGACATGTCATTATTTTGGGTTGACATGTCAGTATATTGAGTTAACATGTCATTATGTTGGGTGGACATGTCGTTATGTTGGGTTGACATGTCGTTATGTTTGGTTGACATGTCAGTATATTGAGTTAACATGTCATTATGTTGGGTTGACATGTCATTATGTTGGTTGACATGTTATAATGTTTGGTTGACATATCATTATGTTGAGTTGAAACAGCATCGTGTTGAGTTTTCATGCCATGATGTCGTGTATTCCGATTATGATGTTGAGTTGAAACAGCATCGTGTTGAGTATTCATGCTATGATGTTGAATATTCATATCATGATGTTGAGTATCCAGGCTATGCTGTTGAGTATCCATGCTATGTTAATGAGTATCCAGGCTATGATGTTGAGTATCCAGGCTATGTTGTTGAGTATCCAGGCTATGATGTTGAGTATCCAGGCTATGTTGTTTGGTGATTTCATCAAGTTGTTATGTCAGTACGACATGATGTTGTGTGCTTGTCTCGTCGTTGTCCTGTCGTAAGCATTCCCTTATCCCGGTTGAAACGGTTTAGGTGGCGCCGAAATATTCCACGATAAACGAACGCACTTGGACTGAACTATAGACAAAGCTAACGAAAATCCACAGTCAAGAATTATATGTCCTTCTTTCACGCGGCCACTAAGTTATATAACGTATCTTAAAATCAGCATCTGGTTTTGACATTGTTGGTTTTTTTAAGAAATAACGCAAACTAGCAATATTCAGCAATTTAGTTTCAGTCAGGCACGTCTTGACACCTCAATCTACACACAGGGAATTCGTTACAAATGTCTGAATTACATATATGCTATACTGATATGGATCAGATCAGTATAGCATATGTGTATTTCAGACATTTGTAACAAACCCCTGTGATCTACACGTACCGTAGATCTGCACCTGTTGTTTTCTTTCTAGGTTCAACCGTTTCAACTGGTTGTACCGGATAACGTTAAATGGCAGAGTTCTTATGTCGGTAGAAATAAAGTAGAAAACGGTTTGTATTAATACAATATTAAAAGATTCTCATATAAGCTTCGTTACGTAGGAAAACTTACTAAGTAATGAAACATTGACTGTGTGTTTTTATTCACGGTAAGGTGAAGTATTATTTTCAATCATATCTATATATACATCTTACTGAATAGTTGCACACGAGATACTTTTGAATGTAAAATGAAAATTATAATAGAGACATCTTAATTGATTTGGGAATATTGCATGAGATATCTTAATTGTTTGAGATATCTCAATTGTGTATATGTATCGTATAGTTATCATGGAACTAGAAAATAGAAACTTCACGTTATAATTTATAGAGATATTGCATCGCAACAAGTTTATGACATAGTTTCTAAAGCATCATATATATTTATTTTAGGTATTCAATGTTCAGTTGGCTTGCCATACATTTTGTAAAAAAAAGTATTTCTACATACATGCTGATAGTGTTTTATGTATCAACTATATGTTTGATTATTGTAAATAAAGAATTCATCTGAAATCCTTGTTACTTGTATCAGCATAGTACTGTCCAGGAATAGCCTACATAATCCCTTAGTATACAGTTTCCAGCAAACGTCTTGAAATAGATAATTCGACCAACTAAAAATATATAAGAAATAAGCACGTTTGAACTACCAAATCCCTCATGATTTAAGGGAATTTATCTATTTTTAATATTTCCTCACACCGACTCGCATCTCGAAAATAAAAAATAAATAAAAAATAAAAAAGCCGTATTCCCCTACAAATTAATTTATTGCAGCTTTAATTATTTTTTTGTAAATGTTATAATTGCGTTTGACAAAGTAAAGTTTACGAAATTCTTAAAAAGGTGGGATCTCCAAAAATACTGATGATAAATTTGTCTCAAAAGATGGAAAAGCATTTATCAATGAATATGTAATGTACATGCAAAACATCCTCTATTTATCTCACGGAATTAGATTACCTAAGTCCATGTTTAACGTGACGTCACATCAAGCAATTTTCTCACCCACGTCTGCTAAACATACATTTTTAACGTGGGGCGGTTTTTAAACGACCACCATGCAAGGAAAGTAGGTTATTAAAATTCTCATTACATATTCCTGTTATTGATCCTATACAATATATATTATACGAAATGTACAATTGTTGCGATACAGTATCTCTATAAATTATAACGGGAAGTTTCTAGTTTCTAGTTCCATTATAATTATAAGATAGCTTATAATTAATTGAGATATTTCAAACAATTAAGATATCTCATGTAATATTCCTAAATCAATTGAGATGTATATATTACATTTTTAATTTTACAATCAAAAGTATCTCGTATGCAATAATTCAGTAAGATATATATATATATATATATAGATATAATTAAAAATTATACTAAACCTTACCGTGAATAAAAAAACACAGTCAATACTTAATGACTTACTAAGTTTTCCTAGGTCACGAAGCTTATTAGAGAATGTTTCAATAATATAACAACGTTAACATTGTGTTACGCTTGTTATTTGCATGTTTGTGGCGTGTTAATGTCTAGATATCCCCATCTTTTTGCCAATGTCATGTATAACTTTACATATTGCTGATATAACTTTTGGTGGATGTACAATGAAAGTACACCATATTCTGGCATTTCAATAAATGCTCAATTTCGACTTATATCAGTCTTTGTGTTATTGATTGCAAAAAACATAGCAGAGTGACTTATGTGCAAGCGTGTTAGTATATAAAAGGATGATGGCATAAATTAATATAACCCGTTTTCTACTTTTTTACCACAAACAGAACTCTGCCGTTTAACTTAAAACTTAATTTCGTTCGATGCATCAAAACGCTTCACATTTTTATCAGTGTATGAAAAATGCTAACAACAAGACAACGACGAAATAATCAGTGAACAACATAACATGATCACACAACATCATGTCATAATGACATAACAACATGATGAAATCACTCAACAACATAGCATGGATACTCAACATCATAGCATGAATACTCAACATCATACCATGAATACTCAACACGATGATGTTTCAACTCAACACCATTACGGGACCACTAAGCGACATAACATGACTACTCGGCATTACACTTTTTCGACTAAACACCATGGGACGGTAAGGCAAGTACATGGCGAGACCACTGGAAATCATACTATAATTACTCAACGTTATACAGTTCCAACTCAACACCATGACATGTCAACCCAACAATCAACATGTACATGTACACCCATCATAACAACATATCCACCCAGCATAATGACATGTCAACCGAACAACGACATGTCAACCCAACATAATGACATGTAAGCCCAACATAATGATATGTCAACCCAACATAATTATATGTAACTGAACATCACGGGATGTCAACTCAACATAATGGCATGTCCACACAACATCATGATATATTAACCGAACATAATGATTTGTCAACCGAACATAATGACATGTCAACCCAACATAACGACATGTCCACCCAACATAATGGCATGTCCACCCAACATAACGACATGTCCACCCAACATCATGACATGTCAACCCAACATAATGACATGTCAACCCAACATCATGACATGTCAAGAGAACAACGACATGTCCACCCAACAAACATAATGACATGTCAACCCAACATAATGACATGTCAACCCAACATAATGACATGTCACCACAACATCATGATATGTCACCACAACATCATGATATGTTAACCGAATATCATGGTATTTCAACCAAATATAACGACATGTCCACCCAATTAAATGACATGTCAACCGAACGTCCTGACAAGTCAACCCAACATAACGACATGTCCACCTAACATAATGACGTATTAACCGAACGCCATGACAAGTCAACCCAACATAACGACATGTCCACCCAACATAATGACGTATTAACCGAACGCCATGACAAGTCAACCCAACATAATGACATGTCAACCCAACATAATGACATGTCAACCGAACATAATGACATGTCAACCCAACATAACGACATGTCTACCCAACATAATGACATATTAACCGAACGCCATGACATGCAAACCCAATATAATGACATATCAACCCAACATAATGATATGTTAACCCAACTTAATACAGACAATGAAGATAAGACAGTCGTGGCGTTCCATATATCTTTATTAACCTTACTACAGTTTAATTTTACATGTATGAAGTCTAGTTGCCTATGATGTGGAATTATAATAAAATGGAGACCTAATATATAGAGCATCCGCAGTCATATATCAATTTATTTAACTTCCCTATTTTATTCGTGACCTATGTTTCAATATACAGACCATGGAATTTGTGAAGGAAGGTATGTGACTGGGGGAGGGGGATGGCGACTGGGAAAGATGTTGGTTGGGGATGGAAGGTGATGGTAGCTTTCTGGTCAGGGTCACGCGGTGAAACTACAAATGGTCATTTTGGAGGAACAAGGGTCAGAAGCTATGAAACAAGACAGCGTGTTTACCATAAACAGTTGCTAATTTTGCATCTTGATGAAAAAAAAGGAAAATAAAATAAAGTGACTAGTTGAGAAAACGTCTTTGCTCTTTGCACTAACCCGTGTAGCCTAACCCGTGTAGCCTAACCCGTGTAGCCTAACCCGTGTAGCCTATAAGCTAACCCGTGTAGCCTTACCCGTGTAGCCTAACCCGTGTAGCCTAACCCGTGTAGCCTAACCCGTGTAGCCTAACCCGTGTAGCCTAACCCGTGTAGCCTAGCCCATGTAGCCTAACCCGTGTAGCCTAACCCGTGTAGCCTAACCCGTGTAGCCGGTTGTAGGAGAAATGGTAATCACTCAAACAGAATACTTACAAAAAGTATATTGTAAGGTTTCTACTTAAAGAGCGATAACGGAGTTCATCCTAAAAGATTTCTAGCAGGAAACATTGATGAAAATAAATTGTTTAAATCCTTCATGATAGATCACATTTATTATTATTAATGTATTGTTTTTACAATAATAAGATATTTTAACTGAATAAAAATATAAATTAAAAAAAAAAAAAAAAAAAAATGAAAATTTTAGTATCCTTATTCACAGGCTAATAATTATACTTGTTTTACTGAAGTCAGTTAATCTGATCGGAACATTAAATTACTAAGGCAGAGTAAGTAGACTGTTGTAAAATACGGTTATTTATTCATTACACTGTTATTTCCTGACAAACAATTGTCAATTATAACAAAGGGGGCTTTTACTCGTTACCAAACAAAGAACTAAAATGTCGGCGCTTCCTTAGAAACGATAGCACGAAGAAGTAGTCCCTGGAAAACTTACCATAATCAGTCTAAAAAGAAGGAGAGAAAGATAATCAATTGAAAACGTTTTAACTTGCATTGAAATATTCAATCTAAGCATGCCTCACGTAAAGTGATGTGATATTCCTTACGCAACGACATGCCCGGTCAATTTATGCCCCGGTACGATATTTCTGTCATAGGAAAACAAGTCGCGTACAGCAGGGTACCATTCGATTCTGTGTATCTATATTGACGTCGTAACAATTACACAATACTCACTACTTTGATCGATGGGTCATTAGACTATTACTTGTTGTTATGCGATGTTGTACTTACAGGTACACAGTTCCTGGGTGCATCTGAAAGTTCACTGGAGAAAGTGTGTATAAATACCAGCTTGATTTTCGATATTGCATCCCCTCATCACTGGCGCATAGGAACAGGTAAGCAAGATTTGTGATAAAACTGTGTCAATATGGTGAAACGATTGTATCTAAGCTTTACGTGACTTGCATTTATTTTTAGACTTACTATTTGTTAGTCTAGGGCCAGACTTTGCTTGTTTTTCGTTTTTCACTTTGTATATGATTTCTATTCTGGCATGACAATATTTGAAAGTAAAGTTAGTGTATGACATACAAACATTTGGACTGGTTAGACAAGACTATTAACACAAGTTAACTGGAATTCCTTAACAGTTTCTTTTCAATGAAATGACAAACAGTCTTAAATATTTTCTAGTAATTATGCAACCTAATAATACTTTCAGGATCAACATGAACTATCTTACCTTTGCCCTTTCGACCTTGACCCTTCTCGTGACCCTCGGCTGCTGCCTTGGAAGCGGGTATGGGGGATACGGAGGTGGATACGGTGGATATGGAGGAGGAGGATATGTCATGAATGATGTTGGAATGTATGGTGGCTACGGAGGGGGATATGGCCAAGGATATGGAAAAGGATACGGAGGGGGATATGGCCACGGACATGGAAAAGGATACGGAGGGGGATATGGCCAGGGATATGGAAAAGGATACGGAGGGAAAGGTTATGGCATGTCCCAACAGGCATTGTACATCCCCTATCCTATGCCAGTAGGTCCCGCTCCGGGTGCTGTCGCGGGAGCCTCTGCAGCTGGTGGTGACAATACTTTCCTTCTGTGTAAGTTTTCAGCTATCTCTTGTGTGTAGTGACACGGTACATAATATACATATTTAAGCCATTATTGATTTGAAATTAACAAGCACTTCTATGTATTGTTTTTGCGAAATTCTATCATAAAGGGGTTTTAAGAAACCCTTACATTTGTAGCGTGCCAATATGTGAAAACAACCCAATATGTGAAAACAGGAAAAACTATATGAAATTCATTAATTACTGTGTTTAAATTACTTATTATTCAAACTAATTAAATCCACTAATTAGCAAAAAAAAAAATTAGATATTTTTTTTTCATTTTTCACGAATTGGGTTGCACCTGCTAGGACAAATCCTATCAACCCAATATGTGAAAATATGAAAAAATGTTTAAAATTTCTTAGTTGCTATCTGTTAATTACTTATAACGCACACCGTATCTAATTAATGGGAATTGTTTTACATAAGAGTTACTTTGAATAATAAGTAATTAACAGATAGTAACTTAGGAATTTAAAAAAAAAAATCTTGTTTTCACTTATTGAGTTGAAATGATTTGTCCTGTCATGTGCAACCCAATTCGTGAAAAGTGAAAAAAATATCTAAATATTTGTTTTGCTAGTTATTGGATTTAATTAGTTGGGATGGTTCATATTAGAGTCAGTTTGAATAATAAGCAATTTAAAGACAGTAATTAATTAATTTAATATAGTTTTTCCTGTTTTCACATATTGGGTTGTTTTCACATATTTGCACGCAACCCTTCTAATTAAGCAGAAGCCTAATTTGGATTTTTACATTTTGGCGTCTAGCATCATCAATAAGAACTAACTTGATAAAACAGCTTTATGGTGCAGTGTAATTCGTTTTTGACCTACCCAATCTATTATGACTTTTATAGCGTTACGTTCATCTTTCATTACTAATAATTTGGATCTCCTTAATATATTAATATCATAGTTCGAAAATGCTAGCACATACATACATGTATATATCATATCACGTAATATGATAACGTGACAACAAATAGCGTAAAACATTAATAATAATTAATATTCAGAGAGAACGATTTACTAATATACGTTTACTTTCAGTTGGGGGTGCCATCTTGCTTCTGTTGCTGTTAAGAAACAACAATTCTGGATAAGTCACCACCTAAATATCGGATTACAACGGGTATGTATGCTCAGATATCACTTACCGTTACCATGTTAAAATACAAATGAACAAATATTCTTAATTCATGAATGATTTAAACAGCATTAACATACTTTACCATTGGAGGCTATAGCATGATATGTATTGTACTGAAAATAGAAATTTCAAAGATTTTCTGTTTGTTTCAGATTTCAGATTTGTTTCCCTTCTGTGCGCAAGACTCATTGACTGTAACCAAAGACCCCTGTGTGTTTCCTGTTTTACTGTATATTGGTTTTTCAATAAAGCATTTGTTTCTATAGATGTATTTGTTTTATCTGTTTGTTTGATTAAGATTGAATTGCTGATTTCGCCTTTTTTAATATGCACTAAGTGCATTGTACCCGGTGTTTCAGACTATAAATTGGTGTCCTTTTTAGGGATGTGTATGTCTATACACATTTTAATGTGGTTATCTAATTACAAAAGTAGCATGTTTACCTGTTTTTGAACCGGGCCTTTTACTTGTCACATTTACAAATATCGTTATCATTAAATGACTTGATAACTACAGAGCTCTGTATTTGTGATATTAAAAATGATTTGACGATACATTTTCATAAACTTTAACGCATACAAATAGAGTAAACTGTTAAGATAGGCTATATATATCCATGTTAAAGCATTACTCGAATATTGATAACCGTTTTGTGTTCGAGTTTGGTATATGAATTTCCTCATGACAGCCAACACAGCATAACTAATGCCGCTTTAGATATACATACATGATGTATACATACCAATAAATAACATCAATGTTTATATAAGATTCGAAACAGTTCATCAGGCTTCTGTTTGTTTAGTAATCATATATCCATATAATAATAGCCATGATAACCAGCCCTATGACAATATATGGGTTATTGGGCGAGTTCTATATATACCCCTGACTGTGGTTTGAACTGATCTGTGTTGGGGCGGTATTGCGAGTGTTGGTTAATGTTAAATAAGTGATATGTCCGGGCCTATAGGCAATGATTTATAGTCTAGTGGTTAGGAAATGCGTGAAGTTTCTTCAGGCCAATTCCGCATAAGCTATGCAGGGTCACTTAAATCAAAATATGTCAAGGTTTCCATAAGATCATGTGAGATGATGCACAGTAAAACAGGAATAAGTTGCATTTGTATTGGTCTGAATATCTTTAATACTAAGTAGAACTTCTTTCTCATTTTTATAATTTGCATTCAGCTTGGTCGTTAAAAGAAAGATGGGGTGATTAGCTCACACACAATATTTAACCTCAAGTAAGTGGTAATAGTGGCTAGGCGTATGCCTGGAAAATATCACACAATCCGGAGAACGACATTTCTTTATAAAATGCTCCTTCTATCAGATTAATTGATGTTTTCACTTTGTACACCACAACAACTCAAAATAATGATAATAATAATAATCTTTATTTAACGTCGTGTACAATTGTCAACAACAAACATGAGCTCTGTAGAGCTTTTATTACGACGCCGCTAAGGGAACAAATGGTGTTTTCGTGGTGGAGGAAACCCACAGGGGAA
>JAUMHH010217490.1:0-12373 GCA_032359455.1 Chlamys rubida | reverse complement strand
CCCCATTGTATCCACTCCAATACAGGAAGGACTGTCTGCGGTTCGACTCGTGTCTATAGGGGTTGAAGAACAAACACCCAGGAGAGCGTTGGACATGGAAATCATAAGGACTTGTGCCGTTCAGACTTGAAGCGTCTACCTCCAGTCCACAGGCGGTGCATGCTACTGTTGAAGTCTCGGGATTTATACAGGTAAATCCTCCTCTCACGAGCGGTCCTATTGGAATGTCTGTGCAAGACCAATTCCTGAAACTTGCTTCTCGTTGGCAGTCATCAGGTATCTCAAAAATAGGGTCATGTTCCAGGGGTTGATTCATCGTCACACTGAAAAGACCAAAGTTTAGGTACAGAGAAAGAATAATAGTTTGTCAATGCAACCCAGAAAATTCCTCTCAGTTTATTTTTAACATCCAAACTGCTTTGTCAACATCGTGATACTGGTATAACAGCTAACATAATGCTTACAAAACGAAATTTAAGTAAAATGTTTCACAGACTTTCAAAATAACCAAAATCGAATTGCTTGTTGATGCTTCACTTGAGTAAAACCTTTTCCAGTATTTTTTATCCAATTATGAAAACATGTTGACAACAGTGTGATATTGATATTTGTTGCAAGTATACTGTAGATATGGTTAGGCTTATGATGTGTGGGTCTACCTTATTTGGTTAAATTCATGTTATTCAATGTCATCGTTGAAGTGAATTGATGAAGACTATGAACAAGCTTTATGATCAACCATCATGGCCTCATAGGGAAGTATGTTATTTCTTTGTGTGATATGAATGGCTATGATTTTGATTATGCTCTTTAGCATGCATTGTGGCTTTGTTGTCAATAGCCGAGTTGTCGAAGTTAAGATGTGACATTGACCTTATGTTACATGTCAGGTGTCGTAGATGAAGCTGAGGACGTTTACTCTTCCGGAATACAGGGTCTTATTATCGAGGGTCTCAAAAACCTATTAGTTAAGAATTATGGGGATAAAACATGAGACACTATGGAAATAAAATATTTAATTTTGAATGGAAATGCCGAATGCAAATAAATTGATAATTTCCAATATCCTAGCTAATATCCAAAACACATGGCCCTTCTTTTATATAACATGTATGCAAACAAATTAAACCTTTCTAGTTCTTCTAATACCGAAGGTTTACATGTTATTTAAATTATTGATACAAAAGCTTAACTGCATATAATGTGCATACTCTAACATACAGTATTTATTAAATGTGTAAACAAAAATATGCTTTCATAAACTTCGCTTATCCAAATAAGCAATATTTCAAACAGAACAAATTACTAGAAGATAAAGAGACAATACACTACATATTAATTAAAAATGTTCAAATCCTATCATCATCAGCACAAGCGATTTTACACATAAATTAGGGACAATAAACAAAATTGCCAAAAAGAAGAAACTCAGACGCTACAACAAAACATGTATGGTGAAATATCCTTCTGCGCACGGCAGGTAAAATTACAAAGTAAGGAAGGTATTGATGACATGTGAAGTGATTGCCTCCTCAACGAATTAGCTACTGGACCGTATACCAGACCGGATGCTGCGAAAGTGAAAACGGTACTTGTCTAGCTGTAAGACAGAAGAGGAGAGCTTCCAGGTCCGGATAACGAATAGGCCTAATCTGTACTTTTAATTTTGTTATTCCTTAATTATCATACTATTCCTCATCTCGGTGTAGCTTGCTCAGCTACCAGTTCCGAATAAATAATACTATAAATTATTCTTAAAAACGATTTTTCCATATATTAGTATAGACATTGTTAATCAACCTCACTTCGTTGCAGCTTGATGAGCTTCAGTAAATCCGAATGGGATTTAGTACCTAAAATGTTCATATTCTCTGATCATTTTTTTCATTCATAATTACTTCGATTCGTCTCACAAACTTATTTATGAACGTCCAACTCCTCAAATCTACCATATGAAGTGTTTTTATCAAAAGAAATTTCAATAAATATATAAAATAACGATCTATTATATCCTTTCCAATAAAACGTTGAATTCACAACACCTTTACACCTTCGCTAACGTAACTGTTTTCATCTGAAAACGGTCACGGACTGTGTGTCATTAAATTTACTTCTGTAAGTATCCGTCAACTTAAGGTGTTTGAAGAAGGGTTGACAAGCAGTAATAAACAGTTAAGACAATTACATTTAGACGTTTACAGAGGAAAACCATGGCACAAATTGACCAATCAAAGTGAATTACTTGTAATACGCATCTAAAAATAAAACTTTGTTTCATGTCTGGGATTTCCCCGTACCGTCAAATTCAGACCGAGGTTGTAAAACACAACAACGCTCAACAACAACCACTGTGTTTCATATCTGGGAATTCCCCTTCACTGTCAAATCAGACCGCCGTCGTGATTATCACACTTTAATATCACCAGAACGAGCTCATTCATTGTATTTGATGTCATCTCAACTCTATTCGAAAAAAACGAACATAAAAAGAAAGACAAAATATCATTGCTTCCTTCGATCAAACTATCAAATATTTTAAATATGCAAATACAACCATATTATATGCTGTAGTAAACTACGTATGCGCCCCGGCACCACACCGGCACATCTTTCCATCGTCGAACGTTGGTATGAACATTTGAACATTGGTATTTTATAGAAAACCGACAGTATAACAAGGCAATAAGATGAATAGTTTGTTGAGTTTAAATTTGGTATATTTATGTAATCATATACTTGAACGTATACTATAACACTGTGGCACGATTACGTAGCATGCGTTGCATAATCTTCTTAAGAATAGACACATGAACATATAACTCACCAATGGTCCGATTTCTTCTACGTGTTGGCGATGTAAAATAATCCTATCAACCAATTCGATTTTGCAATTTTACAAAGCGTATTTGACGCTTTATGTCGCAAATGAACCAAACACGCTTTGCCTGTCCGGCAAAGATCCATCGATGCATAAACAAAGTAACTCCGCCCACAATCGAACCACGTGATAATTTAGATAACTCGACTACCATATATTTAGTCAGCCGCCAATCTGCAGGCCACTCACATATGTCCCCCTCAGATTACAGCCGTCATGGCTAGACTTGTACAAGTCTGTGTTTCCTATATTGAGGTTAATGGTATAAACTATAGACAACAATTTTTGGAACCATATATAATTGCGCTGATAATAAAACCTGGGTCCTCTTTTTTAGTAATCGTTAATTATTGATATACATCAAAAGAAAAGAAAAACAGATTTTGTGCATTTTTTGTAATAACGTAATAAGGAAAAGTTGTCATTTTTCATATATTTACCATTTTAGTTTATACTTACCTCCAAAATATCACAAGTGCAGACAGCAATATATGTTGCCTATATTTGATTAATGTTCGTTACATAATTTATTATTCATATAATCCTGATATAAAAATAGTACATAGTAAACTGGATAAAAAAGTGTTGTGATCAAAAGTACACAAACAGAGATAAAAATACAAAAATATATCATATTTTCCGTTTCCATTTCAACTGTTATACGAAACATTGGCAAGTTTTCATCATTGAAAATGTAGGTAGCTGGTGTCTTTATAGAACGAGCGAAAATTTTAAATCTTTAAATATTGATATATTACTTTTTACGAAACAAATTTGATAAAAAAGTAACTGATTCAGCCTCTTTTCATTTCGTTTATTTGTATAATTTCTAAATAAATTAAAAAAAAATATCATTGCTTTTGACAAAAGCTATCTCCTACTTTAAAAAGATGTTAAAATATAAATAAATAAACCTCCTATATCCTATACTTGATCTTAATATATCAGTTTACATTTGCTTGCTCTGGCAGTTTCAATTTCCATATTATATTTTCATCCTTATCATTTCTTCAAAAGTAACACGCATCAAAAAGCATTCAAAAGTGATCAATTTACTAAGCTTTCATTTTATTATAATATTGATCTTGACAGGTGACAGATGAACAAGGAAACATGAGTATAAATGAAAGTAAGGAACAGAGTTCTTCAATTATAACGTCTTGGTCTCTTTGTATGTCAACCTCTTACTATCCATGTGCTCGGCTTTATCAGCCTCGATCGAACAGGTACTAATTTGCTTTTTGGAGTAAGAGTCAGCAACACATTATAAATTCCATCAAAAATAACACGAGTCGAAGACTTTAGGATAATTTTCTATTTTTAGTTACATATTTTGCATCATACCAGAAGGATTTACCGATTACAGCTAGGACATTTCATTAACTCGGTGTCTTTGTTTGATTAGATAAAAACAACTTAATACATTGTCGAACAGCCACGTTGTATAGTTCTAGTCAGTACATTTCATTACTGACTTCTGTTGAGTTCCTGGCTCATCACGTTCCTTATGAAGACACAATGCGGCATGTTGTTGTCTGATGTCAACGATGTAACTCAAAGATGATTGACTGATATCACAGCAGAAACATTGAATATTATCCGGCCAAAATCATGAAAAAATAGAATAAAACATAATATTTTACGATTCGCCAGTTTTAGGAATATTCATTAATAATATTCATAGATGTTGCAGACCTACTGGTGTAACTTGCAACATATGTCACAGACAAACTGAATGGTGAGAGGTAGCTCAACATAATACGTTTGTCTGCTATACGTGTTACAGGTATACCAGTAGGTATGCAATATGCAGATAATTGTTTATATTTTCGCTTTTTACGTAAAACTGCGATATAGGATTTATGCTTATCTCTAAGATTAACCGTTGTTATCGACAAGGCAAGACCATTAATTAGAAGATTAACAAACTCAGAAAAACTTGACGTCAAGTGCTGTTTCCCGCGCAAATTTGGTATATAAAAGCTTTAATATATGATTCATTTGTTCTTAATTTTAAGATAATAAATAGTATTTGAAATGAATAGAATTGAAGGGAAGAAGGGTATTGCCACACCAAATGAAAATATTACCATATGTTTTGCCAAAATGACTATAAACTGTAGAAATTTACAAATCAAAAGATGAAAGAGTACGTCTTATACAAGGTAGTTTGTATAATGAATTTTTCTTATTTTTTGATTTTCATGAATATTTTTATTTTAATGCCGATACAGGAAGATGTTTATAAGTATATATATTGTTATTATATATATTAGCTATGTATTATGATATTTAAAAACAATATAAAAACAATGTTTTTCAAATTTATTTTGTTCAGCAAATTTTTCTTACTTATCAAAGCATCGATTATAATGAAAACATATTTTATTTGTTAAGACACTATCTTAATACGTCAATAAGATATTTACCGATAACATAAAATCCAGATTCAACGATATCATCAATATCCAGGGCCCCATTGTATCCCATCCAATACAGGAAGGACTGTCTGCGGTTCGACTCTTGTCTATAGGGGTTGAAGAACAAACACGCAGGAGAGCGTCGTACATGGAAATCATAAGGACTTGTGCCGTTCAGACTTGAAGCGCCCACCCAGTCCACAGGCGGTGCATGCTACTGTTGACTTGTCAGGATTTATACAGGAAAACCCTCCACTCACAGCAGTAACAAGTGGGCCCGGTTTCCTTAGAGATGAATCAGAATGTGGTCGTTTACCGGAAAACATTCTCCTATAACCTGAGAGGCCGCTCAAGACGACTGCGCTTGTCGAAAGTATCTTTCCGATTTAATTTCTAACAATGTTGGAGTATCTACACACAATAACATGACCGTCGACTGTGACATGTTGGTGACATGGTCGAGTAGATCTATCGAAAATGAAGTCAAAATAAACAAAACCAAAGCATCATAGTAACATAAAAGCGTCATATAAGTAACCAGGTGTTCATGTTGTCACTGAACATCGGTAAAGGGGCGCACCCAATATTCTCACAGCTAAAACAAGACTGCTGAAAGATATTTTTAGATAAGAATTTTCATAGTACTCAACCATTTACTTTGCTTCTTGAGACTTTGAACGTGAAAAGCTGAAATGAGATTTTATGTATGTTTACATTGCGCTGGCTAACGTAATAATTTGTTTACAAAATTAAGGTGTAAACATTTTATTCTAATTAATGGGATTATTAACAATCGTTTATATATGAATTTGTGATCGATCACTATTGTTCCGATGTTTCTTTCCGAGAAAAACATAACAACACAGATAGGAATGACTATAATACAGTGATGGAAAAGAATTGCTCATAAAGTACCCAAGACATCATTAATGCAAATCCAGCGTGGGCCGATTTTCCTATATTTGTACACCATCTCCTTTACATAGATAGCCACTCTCCAAATTGTTTAAGTTCGCATCGATAAAGACCACATCACACTTAACACACACACACAACAAAATCAGAACATATACAACACAATCAGAACACATACAACTAGATACGTAGTCAGACTTTCCATATAGAAGGTTATGATATCATATGAAATCATCGGGTATTATATATATATATATCAATATGTATGTAAAGATGCCTTCCTAGGGTACTTTTTAGATTTTGATATAGAATACGTATACATGTGATCGTTTAAAATGCAACTTCAGCTTTTCTAGTATGTGCCTTCAAAACATCCTTTTCTACAGGTTCTAAATCGAATGATCACAGGAAAAGTACTTTCAGTAGTAGTTTCATTGACTATTGTTTCGATATGTCTCACAACCGATCACCCGACTCCTCACTACAAAGAGTACAATCCCTAAAGAATCTGAAAGAATCTGACACAAATGTGCATTTATTATGAAACAGTACTGTGTACTACCGACTACGAACACTACAGTTACTATATATTATATTGTAAATATGTATCTCTATACATTGTATTGTGAAAGAGAATAAAGTTGAATTGAATTATTAAGCGTTGGGTCAGATTTTCGGTGAGAACTGTTTCGGTAAATACCTTGTCTGATAAAACGTCGACTTTGCAACACCTCAGCACAATCTCTTCCTGGATTCCTCACACTACACAACATTACATCTGTAAACCGCTCAGAAACTATATATCACTGACTTCTACATCTACCGACAACTCCAAATGTTCGAGAATAACCTTTACAAACTGTATTCTCCGGGTAGATAAATTAATTCGATACTACTGAAATTGCGAAGATGTTTACAGCAATCCGTTTCTGTATCATTCAACCCGAAATACTTCATGAAGTAATTAAAATGGTCTGCTGTTGTGATTTCAGATGTTGTAAACACTAAACAACTTGGTAAACTAATGTTTAAAGCAGATCTGTATGTGACTGAAGCTCACATTTATTTCTGCAAAACCAATCGACGTTAAATTAAATGAAGATATCCATATTGATGCGTAAGTTGTGAAATTAAAACAAAGTGGTTGTCAATAAGCACGAGAAAAACACAGACCTGCAGCACCTTTTTAAAAATGTAAGAAGATCAAAAAGACGTTTTCATAATTATTATTTGATAATGCGGTGCAAGTATGATTTTCAAGTCGGGTTTACAGAAGTGAAAAGAGCGAAGTTAAAGTTGATCAGACTATTTTTAATGTAACTTACTTACATGTAAAAACCTTCTGGGAATCCCCCTCTAGTTAAAAGGAGGTCAATTTTGCGTCAGTATGAATATATTAAAAACGGTCGTGTGGATAACATATCTTTAGAAACCACATGCAAGGTATTAGATGTCATCATACCTACAACTAGATGGAAACAACAACAAAATAGGGCTTTTTTCACCCTCTTAGTAAAATGTTTTACCGTAAAAATGAAATGTATATGCTGATGCTGTAAACATTTCGTGAAACATGGCGGTACAGAAACGCACGGTCTAGACCTCCGTATGCACCGAATTTTGTTTCATTGTTGCATCGTCGTACAGTGATTGATTTCCATTATAACGAAACATTTGAACATGATGACTGTAATTATAACATCGTACTATCAAGAACTGACTGACTTGTTAAGCTATTGGGTCCACATGCTTAAGAAATGTTAACCTTAAACATGTACACACAACATGTATGACATTACGGTGATTAAAGTATATCATACACGAAGCGCTATGTAGCTAAATATTCTTATTAAGGATATACACAAGATCAGATAACTCAGATAACTCACCTATTGTCCAATTTCTTCTACGTGTTGATTATATGGATGCTGTCGTTTCTGGTTTTCTTATGTGTATGGTGTGCTTGAATCACTGCAAAATAGTGGCTTACTCACATGAACCGGAACACCAATTTCTGTAAACATATGCCTATGACCCCGCTTTCAACGAATCAAAAAGGCGTATATAACTCCTCCCACATGTGAACTACGAGATGATAGGAAACTGTGGAAGCGTACGAAGGTACAATTATTATTATTATATAGTTAAATAGATATCATTAAAGAAAGTGAGGGAAAGTGGTAATAATAATGAGGTTGCTATTAAAAATATAATTTAGATAATTAACCATGTTCAAATAATTATACTACAAAATATATAAATAAGTTAGTAAAAAAGGGTTCAAAACAATATGTTTTTCCCAAATTTAGATGCTTCCAAATAAATTAATTTTGCACGGGACGGTCACGTATTGATTCCGAGACCGTAAAAAACCCTTCAATACTAGCATCATAGTTCTTTATCCTTCACCTTTTAAAGATGATCACATTCGAAATCAATCCTGAAATGACCTTCCAACCCAGAATTTTATTCATTTATCTATTTTACATTTACTTTTTTATTGTAGTTAACTAAAATATTTTGAAGTTTTTAACCGGTCTTTTTTTGCTGAATACTATATCGGTATATTCAGTTGATAATATTATAAACGTACTAAAATTGCTGTAAAAGATCTACTTCTACCGACTTTAAAATTGGAAGATTTTGATTTTTATATCAAAACTGTTTTTTTCTGTTCAATTCCCTTGCATGAACACTCAGTGTCAGAGGAATAACATATTTTATCATTAATGAACAGATTTTGATATAAACAATTACTTGTAATAAGATTGATGTGATGTGACATTTTACTTATAATCTCCTGATTATATTAATTAGGTAATATTTTCAATTGTTTTGTAGATAATGTTTTCTAAACATTATCTAACCTATCCTATATTTTTAAATAAAATAGGAAGATAGTGCGATCAGTCATTAGATATTTCATTCATGAAATGTTTTCATACACTTACCTTCAAAAATGTAACTGAACATTAGCTATATCAACTAAGTAATTAAATACTGTCGAACTGCTGTACCCTACCTCCTTTTTGTGTTACCAACTTGTGGGAGAGCAGGACTTTAAAAAAAACTATACAGTTTTTATTGGATCTTAACATGTAAAAAAAGATAGAAAAAATTCTTCGTGCATTCTGACATGTTTATGCTTGGTTCCTTAACATCCATTATGCTTGAACTAAATAATAAATTCAGATAGTTCATTTGGCACTTAAAAAAGTATATACTGTAGAACAAAATGTTGTCATTTACTTCCAGTACTATATAAATACTGAAATTGAGAGTATAACTTTCGTTTGAGTACTATTTGTATATGATATACTAATGTTGAGACACTCTTGCTTAATACAATATACATATTGAATTGAAGAGTATATTTTTAATCATGCAATTTAGTACTATGCAAAGATAGTATTTTTAAAACAAAATATATATACACAGTTATAACTCATTTAAGTATGAATATCCAGCTTAGGGGGATAATGTGGACAATGGTTTTGGAAACATGTGTCATAAGCGTCATAGGAGAATCTTAAAATAGTAACAAAACACGGATCAACAATGTGTACCGCATGTAAGATAGTAATCCGTATTTAATTATGATTCTGACAATGACAAGGAACTTATGTATCATATACATGCAAATTTTGGATTTAGTATAAACTAAAATAACATGTATGTAGTATGTGATGTCGAGGACGACATTTCTCGAACCAGGGGGTATATGTGGCACCCTGCTTAATATTTGTCATATTTAAATCTGATGTATTTTATTTGTGTGGCAGGTTTCAATTGTAAATAGGATTACGGTCGCCTTCTAGCTTCCAGCTACAGGGAATTTTCCTTTAGCTCAGTACTGGTAGAGCGTCCGACTAGGAACCTGGTGATCGAGGGTTCGATCCCCGGTGGAAGCACACTATTCTCTTTCCTGTTACATTTGTAAGTGTTATTTGCATTAATAAATAATTTGTGTTTACTTATTTTCATATTTTGTGCGGATTCTGGATAATCCGTACCGTGACCGGTTTTCAAACTTACGTTTTGCACTTTCGTTTTCAATATACGTATAACGCAGCATATCCACAGTAGGCCCGGATTATGTATATGTGGGACTGTATAGTCTGTAACTGACCCACTGACCTAAGACATGCGCAAGACATTTTGATTGGGTGCTATCGTCACGTGCCTACATTTTGTATGTATGCTATTTTTAGTATTTTAGATATTTTAGGTATGAAAACGTCTGGCTTGTATGTGTGAAACATCAGAAAAGAATCATATTCTTGCTGTCGGTAAGTGATTTGTCGAGGTGCTTTGTTTTTTATCATACTTTCTCACTCTTCTGCATTAATAGTTTTTTTCGAAAATGTTCATATAACTTTTACTCGATAAAGGGTACCGAACGTGTCGGTGTTTGCCATGTCTGATTGTAAACATTTATAATATATTAGCCAACCGCGAACACATGAAATATATCAGCATACAGTTCGAGTTTAATATATATGTTGCTTTCCTTAAATTTATCTTTTCTTTAAATTCATTATCAAATATTTCACAAATTTAGTAGACGATGCCTACAGGGGAATGCCGCGGCGAAACATTCGTACTTGTGTACACACCGGGAGTTGACTATCTTGGTCAAATGAATATTTGTTGTTCTATCATTATTCTATTTTAAGATTCTCCTATGACGCTTATGACCGATGACCGATCTACTACTTGATCTCATTTGTGACCAATACATGTATAGCTTTTGTGTATGATTTTAACTTGCTCAATTTTGTTTGAAACCAAAATATGAAGTTTCTGTAGAATATGCTGAAAATGTTGTATGTGGCGATGACAAATCATAACGACGTCTAGGAAAACCGCTGGTTAGCTTTCTATCTACAATACGTTATTACATAAGGAAGTTGACCATACATGGAATGTGTTAGATATATATATCATCATGCTAACAAATGCCTTGTTACCTCCACATTAATGTCTACCACACATATGGTTTAATAAGTGTGGCAATTACATAATACCAATAGTTTTTGTCCAGTCTCTAACATTTTTAAAACTTCCTTGAAAACTAATTGAAGCATTTTTCTTTCTTAAGTTTAGTGGTTTGTTCTCCCAGAATGAAAGGAATACCTGGATGGGAACTAACCAAATCCCCTTTTAATGTAATTAAATGTCTTTTATTAATTTTATAATTTTTCCGGACCCCTCCTTTCCCAATGACTCGTTAGATTTCAAATAACCCTGTTCATTTACCTTATAAATACTTATTGTTACTTTAAGGTTCTTGCAAGGTACAGTTTAATCTATGACAGAATGCTTAAAATCATACATAAATCATACATAAAGTATACCGGAAAATTGTTACTGCAGCTTAATTATCGCCCTTTTTACCCTCCCTAATAAGAGCTGATTTTTTTATTACAGCATATATAAGAAAACAACACAATAAACATAGTAATCAAATATGATGGGCGAAATCAGCACTGGGCGAAAATTGTTTGCATGGGCTAACGGCGAAAGTTTAACTGGACGAAAATTTCCCGATGTACAGTTATTTTTATCATGTTCTCATAAATATCACGAGGAAAGCAAATACTGTGTTTCTGAACGGTTCAATATAGCTAAAAATAAAAACATATTATGGAACTATTTTCATATCAACAATCCAACAATCTAACATGAGTAAAGGGTTGACGTCACATTTCATGCACAAATCTGCTATTTATTAGGTGATACACAATGATGCACAGGCTTCCAGATAATATCAACTTTCATGAGATTCAATGATTAGGATTTTTGTTTATATAGCGCTAAAAAGAGGCCCTCGGTTTTATTGTCAAATTAATTTCAATATATTTCCTAAACCATTGTCCACATTATCCCCCTAAGCTGGATATTCGTACTTAAATGAGTTATAACTATATATATATTTTTGTTTTAAAAATACAATCTTTGTATAGTACTAAATTGCATGATTAAAATATACTCTTCAATTCAATATGTTTATTGTATTAAGCAAGAGTGTCCCGACATTAGTATAACATATACAAATAGTACTCAAACGAGAGTTATACTCCCAATTTCAGTATTTATATAGTACTGGAAGTAAATGACAACATTTTGTTCTACAGTATATACTTTTTTAAGTGCCAAA
>JAUMHH010217479.1:0-12373 GCA_032359455.1 Chlamys rubida | reverse complement strand
ACGTCCGATCGGGGAATCGAACCCCGGCCGCCTTGGTGAAAGGCAAGTGCGCTATCCACTGCACCACCCGACCACCGATTTTTTGTTAGATTACGAAAAAGACAAAACAAACGCAGCACTAAATATATCATAACTTCTTGATAACGTAGACACAAATTTAAACCATATTTACATTATATAGTTGATACGCGATAATAAATGAGTTTCCCGATTATTGCTAGTATTCGATTGATTATGAAAATTAAATATGAATCAAATACTGCGACTTGTTTTAAGTATGTACTTACTGCTTTTAAAGGAAATTAATTACAAAATCGAGTAAAAAAAAATAAACGTTCATGTGATATTTAGAAAGTCCATACACAGACCAAGCAGAATAAATATTCATTAATTCCGACTGATAACACCGTTTTTTGTCACATACAATCGCGTCCGTCAGAAATGAGTGGTGAAATGCACATTTGTTTCGATTTATATTCGAATAATTCAGGCACCTGGAATACCTCATTTATCGACGTTAAGGAGCAGTTGCACATGCTTATGCGGGCGTGGATACAGAAACTTTCCGCAGGACTATTTGTGTGTTTATTTCCTCAGTATATCAACGAGTATAGATACTGTAGACGTGAACGAATACACGAATTTTTAATCGGCACAGGAGTGTTTCGACTTTCGTGACGACGCGTCGTTTGGATTATGACGCACGTCTTTCGTATTTAGGCAAAATATGTTGCTTACCATAACTGAAATGGTTAAAACACGATGTGATGAATAATGTATCCATTTATCCTAAAAACATGTCGGACTGGTGCGCGTAACACCTGCCAACGAACAACGATATCATCATTCTTATATTAAAACGTTTTTAAAACGTCGATTGAAAACAAGTAGATGCCCCCATGATTGTTTGTTTCGGGAGGGGTAGCCCATGGTATAAAACACGTTTGGTTGTTGATCAACAACATTTCGAGAACCCAGGTCTGGAATCCTGATTATCTGTCTCCAATAGAACACAAATTTGGCGAAATGGTCAGACAATATGTCTTTAAAACCAAATATTCGAGACGGTGTAACTGATTCAGGATTCGAGCAATAGTCCGATGTGACGAATACATTTTCTGATGATTTCAATACATATATGTTTTAAGTACTGGACGTACGACAACGGACAATAGACAGTCTCTATATCTGTCTATTAATGACTCATTGTTTGTGCTGGGAATAAAAAAAAATGGCAAAAGCTGGAGATATATTTCAAAAGTGCCATCAGAAAATTCAATGCAACACATTTCTGACCGCGATACGTCAAATGTATTATATGCATGGTTTTGGTACAGTGGGCAAGTTTACACTACCGTAATTATGTGAAGTTTGTAACGAAACAACGAAAATTTGGTTACTGTCAGTTTTGTATACAAACCATACCTTAAAAGCTGATGCTATTATTACTTAAAAAGCATTTTTAATAGAATATATTTATAGAATGGATCGTTTTTACTACTACATCCATTTAAATAAAACATACGCATTGTCCGATTATCTACGGTAGAGCATTGAGGCCACTGAGATCTTTTCGACATGACCCTAATGCTTTTCCGTAATTAGCCGCTTAGAAAAAACATTCGAAAATAAAATAACAGACAGAAATTGTCTAAAACATGGTTTCTTGTATCAGAATATTTTGAAGGGATATTTTACAATTAAAAGATTGGTCAATATCTGACCGTGTTGATGTTTCGAGAAAATTGTAATTAATCTACACATTTTATAATCTCTTGTGGATATAAATTAGACCAGAAAAACGTATATGTTACATTCGTGTTCAACATTTAAACAAAACGTTAAACAATGCGATGTCACATAACTACAATGAAGGAAGTGTTAGAAGCTCACGTTTCTCTTGAACCATAAAGCTGATCGCTGTGCTTCCCTGACTGTTTGTTGCCGTGACATTATACAATCCAAACCAGATTTCTTGTATATCTGTTCGTGTTCCTTCTGACACTGCAGACAGATTCGTAGCCTCGAACTTGTTTTGTACATAAAAGTTATCGATACCGTTTAAAAGCCCTGTGGCAGGTGTAAGTCTGGAGTTTTGGAAGGTCCATGTAAACGATGGTTCCGGGTTAGAGATGAACACAGCAGGGAGAGTAAGTTCGGCCGATGTAAATATGTCAATCACTTGGTTGTAGTCAGTTACTTCATATGGACGCGGTTTACCTAAAAAAGAAATGCTCAAATATTACATCGAATATTTTTGGGTAATTACTATATTGGTTACTTAAATATGTATAATTACGTTGTTGCCAATTGAATTTCAATGGTGACGGGAATCCAAATAGTCTGCAGCAGTACAGCCACATACATATGTACATTCTTAAATTTGCTATTAAAGATCTTAAAAATAAGCCTCTAACGTATATTTATACGTGTACGCATACTTTTATACGTGTGTTGATAGTAGAATACGAGACACAAGCTACCGAATCAAGACACTATTTTCACGTGCATTTCATTCAGTACAACTGGCTATAGCTCAACCGTATACAGACATGTATATAGTTGTATCGGTGGCGTTGAATACACTGATCACTGTACAAAAAGCCTATGGAAGGACATGGATAACACATCCACACAACAATTTAATAATAACCTGCAAAATAAAGATACAAAACAACTGACTATTTTTTATTTAATATTAAATAAGTTTGCTGGAGGCAGACAAACACGGAACAATAATTAAGTAAAAATCATGGACCGAGGACGCGAACAGGAGTGAACAGATGATAACGACTTTGTCCCGCGCGTAGAACCCACCATAATGTCTCCCGACACATCAGACAATATAAGTAAACATTTAAGACAAATTGAACATGAAATTAATTTTAACAGATACAATGTGCATAAATCCCATAGTGAGGAACACGATCTGAATAGCGATCGTACCATTTCTTTAGCGTTGATTGCAGTCTTGTAAGTACACACTTCTGCTTCATCCTCGATACTCTAGGGGCTACTCTCACTTATCTTCTCTGCAACCCTGGAATATGTCATAGCAAAATCGAAGGCTCGGTGTGCACCATCTTAACAGTAAAACGTATTGGCTTTGAAGTCGGGCGTCGCTCCTCTGTTATCTTCAAAGGACAATTATCAGCAAAGCGATTAATCAGTTTTTTTTACCTGACACCAATCAAATAGCTAGCTGCGTGCTTTCAATTTTGCTATGACATATTCCAGGGGTGAGAGAGCGTAAGTTAGGGTAACCCCTGGGTTATCAATGATGCTTTTGCTTATGCATAAGCTTATTTGTCAACAGTGAGCATCTCGCAAGAACATCCTGATAACAGGCTTTGGAATATCTAAACTGCGGGAGAGCCTAGTATGTTACTGCTGAGAAAATGAAAGTTCACAATCGCAAAATTACAGTCATCCTGTTAAGTTTGGTCTCCGGTGGCCATAGTTGTCGTAAGATGGGTTAACGATACGATTTTAAGCTCAGCTGAAGCAGAGAAGTCAGTGGTATCCTGGAGGATGTATGGCATGTACAGTACATAGTCTTTAAACTTCATACCGCATGTACTGTAAATCACTTAAACATCGCAGAGTCTACTGCATAAAACGCACGTATCTTGGTGACAGCATTGCCCGCTGTATATATCTGACGGTAATGTCCTCTGTATCTCACTGACTGTAATGCCCGTCGTATCTCACTGACTGTAATGTCCATTGTATCTCAGTGACTGTAATACATGCTGTATCTCACTGACTGTAACACATGCTGTATATCGGTGTCTGCATTGCCCTCTGTATCTTACTGAATGCAATGCGTGTTGTATCGCAGTAACTGTAATACCTACTCTATATCACTGACTGCAATTCATGCTATATCTTGCTGACTGTAGTTGATGCTGTATCTCACTGACTGCAATGCCCGCTGTATCTCACTGACTGTTATGCCCGTTGTATCTCACTTACTGCAATGCCCGCTGTCCTTTCTTGTCCTACCTGTTTTTTTCTATTCGGCGGTGTCTTTCTAGAAACCGTCTTCACATGACCTTGGGTGTTGCGATGTCGTTAACCATTAGCTCAAAATGGCCACTGACCGATTGAAATACTACTTGCGAGTGAATTATTTGCAGCAGAATAGCTAAGACGTTTCAATAGTCAGTGTTACTGCAGATGTTATGGCTATTCCGTACATTATTTTTACAATATATGATATGTTATGCATACAAAGGGAAACGAATATTAGTGTTCAGTCTGTGTCGTTTGACCTACGCGATGACGATTAATTTATCACTTTAAGTATTGGAATATAGCATGGTTCATATCTAAAGTTTATCATTTATCATCGAGTAGAATGGTGAAACGTAGATATACAATTCGAAGATACTGGAGTGAAAGCTAGCGCCAACAACTAATTTCGACAAAAAAACATTGAAAATAAATATGATTAAAGGGAACCTCTGTAGGTGCATATCAAAAGAAAACTTACACAAAACGTTGATGTAAATATCCCTGGTAGCCTCCATGTTGGAGACACCATTCCGAGCAGAACAGGTATAGACTCCCGTGTCTAGACAGCCAGCGGTAGTCAGGGTGTAGGTGCTGTCATGTACGTCCGGAGTGGTCAGTAGGACTGTGTTGTTAGCTTTATAATACCACTGGATTGTAGACGGAGGGTAACTGTCTACATAACATATCAGTGACTTAGATCCATTCTCAGCCACATCAGCGTCTCCTTGTGTGTAGCTGAGGCTAACTATCCGAGGAGTAACTGAAATTAAATGTTTTAAATATATTTTACATTGCTTTTTGTATATATATATAATAATAATAAAAAAGGATTAAATGTCCATGTGAGGTAAGTAGATATAGAAAAAATTAGATTAACGACTGACTAAAAAACTAGCTGCTTTCACCCTTCACAGGGCTCTTCAGGATTATTTCAAAAGAATAACTTCGTGACGTCACAATTACATGTCATCACTTGACAATAGTAACGTGACGTCACAAAGTACACAAGATTGGTGGACAAACTAGCGTAAAATTTTACTGTGGCCTGTTGAGACTTAATATTTCAATTAATTGGTGTCCTTTCTTTTCTCTTAAAATAGTGTCTGATGAAAATAGTTGATACAAAGGTAATACATTAACTGTATTTCCAGCACAGTCATGCATATGTTTGTTAACATATAAATGTCGTAAAGATTCAGTTATAGTTTGTCTATGTACGGTAATGAGTGTTCTGAGTTCATTACCGGTTTGACCGATGTAAAAATCACCAGATGTAGAAAAAACTATTGCATTAATTACATTTTATTTATTTACAATTCATATTTACCCTCACAGTACATTTCAAACCGTTCTTGAAAATAAAAGTATAACATTTGATAAGCATAGAGCATGTACCATATCTTGGTTATTTTACATTTGGATACCTGTGGTGTTACACAATAATTATCAAACTAAGAGCATGTCAACATACGTTTCAAGTTCGTAGGTTGGCGTCTACAATGTTAAATAGCATACTTATTAAAAATGTTTCTCATACGCCTGCTACTTTGCTTTAACTCTTCACATGTGTTCTTTATCACAGGAAACATATCAAAATACCGTGGATTGAAAGAAGAAACAAAAGGAACTAACTTTGATTCATCCTTTAGATTTTGTAGACGGGATGTAAAGGGTCCTTTTTCAATAGCTTTCTGTATGCCATGTTCTATTATCTCAGTAGGATAGCATTGAGCTTTAAGTTATCGCTTTAGTTGACTAAGTCTAGCTAGCAATTTGAGCTTGTTGGTCACTGATGATAATGACAATCCGTGAAGCAAGATTCAAAGGAATATTAACTTTAGTGTGTTAACTGTGGTTAGAGTGAAAATTTAGATAAGTATGTGCATCTGTAGCCTTACAATATAAATCCGTTGTAATCTTATTTGAATCTAGTTGAACTACAAACATCTAATAAAGGTAAACACTTTTCGCTACACTCCATCGCATAACAAATAGAAGGATGTAAAGAATTCAACAGGTTTTGAAATTAATTTTAATCCTTATCAGAAAGAAGCCATATAACAAAACAATCGTCAAGGAACCTTAAACAATTATTTCTGATAAATTCAGTTAAGTTTTTCCGAAACTTTTTTTCAATCTTAGAATAAAGTGTTTCCTCTAAGTATCCTAAAACTAAGGTTACATATGAAGGGGCAACTTTAGTTCCCATCGCTGTACCCTTAATCTGTTGAAAATATTCTTGGACAAAATAAAAAGAATTACGGTTGAGAATAATTTTTACTTATAATAGAGCTTTTGTGGATTTTAAGCAAACCATAGAAATAACTAGTTTTATGCATAAAAGTGACAAGATAATCTATCTCCTTTTCATGTAGGCATGCTTCATGTGTCCGTATTAGCTCGTTGATTAATCTACGGGTTTCCGCATCGAAATCGTCACTTGCTGAAGTATAGAATTCAACATTACTAAGCATGTTATGTATGCATTCATGATAGAAATCTCTATTCATGACCACTACTGCATTGCCTTTATCGGCCTCTTTGATAATAATAGAGGTATCATTTCTTAAAGAATCCAAAGCACATTTCTGTCTGTAGGACATATTACTTTTTACGTGTTTATGATTATCATTATGTAAAGGAATCTTTTTTAAACTATCAATGACGTCTTCTAAATATTTTTCCGAACTTCTTGGTGGGTTCCATTGCGAATTGTTATGGACTAACGCCGTTGTTTCAAACGGTTTGCTTTTACCGTCTTCGTCACAAAACTTATCGCATAGACGAAGTCTTCTTCAGAATTTTAGAATTTCCGCCTGAAGTTCCTCGTTATCGTTTTTATCTGGAGTAGGACAAAATGTAAGACCCTTTGATAGCAAATCAATTTCATCTTTTGATCATTTTCTTTTAGATAAATTAATTACCTTAGGGAGAACACCCTCTACCATATTTGTTTTAATTTTGTCTCTTGGGTGTCGTAGCTCCTTCTTTTTGTTCCTCCGCCTTTGTTTACAGTTGGACAACGTCCTAAAAAATGGTTATTTACCCTTTGGCCTATATATGTAGTCCCCGATTCCCGATAGATTCCATGTGTTCCTGTAACGTCATTTTGCCTGTTGTAAGTTTTTTTCGTTCGCAACTCTATGATCGTTAACATCTCGTTAACGTAGAAAAAGAATGTGTAAGGGTGACACTCTATGAAGTTTCGGACGAGTGACGCTGTAGTGTTTAGTCGCTGTTGTTGACTTCTTAACAGAGTAGACAGGTGTTTTAACACTTTCAGCGTATGATATCGGATGTTGTAATTTAGGTCTAGTATCTCTAGCTGGCGCATTTTCTCTAGTTTGCGAGGTGGGCGTGCAAGGGCTAATTGTAGATCTCTTCTGAGTTGTAACCGATTTACACACTAGCATTTAAATGTCATTGCCGTAGTGTTCTGCATGTTCTTCTAGACACGTTTTTTTCCTTAATCCATATTCCTGAAGACTTTTCTTCTTCCATATGGCTTTCCATTCTCCACTGTTAGTGTACCATTGCACTGACTTCAGGACTAGACGATTTTGAATTTATAATGGCAGCAACACACTCATCCGCTTCCTTGAATATGCGTTTAGCACGTTCTGCCTTATTATGCGTTATTCTTATCTCTGACTGAAAGTTCATAATGGCCGTCTGTTTTCTTATTTCACTGTCCTCCTCTATTTCCCCTTCCATTTCCCGTGGTCTGAACTTCCTTGGGATCACAGGATTGTCCTTTAACAACCAGTCATCATAAACTGAGATGGGTTTTTTAAATTTTAAATGATTCCAATAGGACTGCTTTCTCTCATTTACTTTATGTTTCCATTGCTGGAGAAACGATTTCCTTAACTTTTGGGCTTCACAAAGTATCGAATCTTCATCCGGAACAAACGTATCGGAGAAAAGAAAGAAGACAAATTAATCAGAATATTAAAACCAAGTCTCAACAGGCCACAGTAAAATTTGACGTTAGTTTGTCCACCAATCTTGTGTACTTCGTGTCGTCATGTTACTACTGTAGTGTGATG
Source organism: Chlamys rubida (assembly GCA_032359455.1). Classification (NCBI taxonomy): domain Eukaryota; kingdom Metazoa; phylum Mollusca; class Bivalvia; order Pectinida; family Pectinidae; genus Chlamys; species Chlamys rubida. The sequence goes on along the minus strand of JAUMHH010217479.1, from coordinate 4,307 downwards.
ACATGTAATTGTGACGTCACGAAGTTGTTCTTTGAAATAAACCTGAAGAGCCCTGTGAAGGGTGAAAGCAGCTAGTTTATATTTGGTCGTTAAATCTTATTTTTTTCTATATTTATTTACTTCACATGGACATTTAATCCTTTTTTATTATATATATAAATAACATAGTCGCATTGCAAGCCAGAAAACCGACACACCTGAAACATTAAAGTAAATTGGAAGTATAGCTCCGAGACGTTGACCGACTTGTGCATGTTGTTGGCCGACAAAACCACCCAAATAGAGGCTACGACTGCTGTAGGTTTACAATATCAGATGCTGATTATATGTCCCACTTTAACATTGTTTTGCAGCACAAAATGCGAAGAAGACAAAGAAGACTTAAGGAACAGAAACAGGGAAATAGACGCACAGATGAAGAAATACAAACACGAATCGGAAAAGCAGAAAAAGTACGTTAGTGGAATTGTTTTCAGTTGAATTACGTTTGGTGATGGTTTTATTCGTATGTAAGGTTCCGCAAAAGGTTTAATTTCTTTTGAACTTACCTCTTTGAGAGTGATGGATATAGTTTTTGTCCACAATGTACAGCTTTTCGATGTTTACATCAATATACATTCAACATTGCTGTTCATGATTAGATGATGAATATAAGAACGTGATTTGTCAGTTTAAAGGGAGAGTACAACATAACAATATTTCAAAAGGATAGGTTTACAGCAATGTACATGTTTAACTCTATTTAGAATCATGTTTAACAATATTCCTTAGTTACATCAATGTTTTGTAACTTAAAATATATTTCTTGTTGTTCTTAAAAGCAACATCGATATGATTGTTATTGTACTGATTTGTATTGACTGTTGTTGTCACTTGTAGTTTAAATTACTTTACAATTATTGCTATCTTTGCTTTTTTCATAGAAAATTTACTATGGGCCTTATTCACGGAAAAACGTGAAATAATGTATGCAGAATATCCCAGAAGTTATTATACTGTGTTTTGCATGCAATATTCTAAAAACTATCACGTTTTACTGTAAATCATTTCTTTCTTCACTGATAAACACAAATATTATTTGTAGTTTGGCAAATTCTCCGTCTTCACGGCCACGCAGCGCAAAACATGTGCCCCAAACTGATAGGTTTGTATTTAGTTTTCACTTGATATATTGTAAGATAATAACATCATTAATTTAGTGACACCAGGAATAACGATATGCAGACATTTGTAGTATACAGAAATTCGAAAATGTATGGTAAATAATGTTTTTGTTATATTCGGACAGTTTTTTTGATAATGAAAAAAATACAATAATATAAAAAGTCGTTACGAGATTTTGTCAAAATCGTATGATTTGATAAATATTAATCGTTTGGCTCGTACAACATAGAACCAGTTTTCAATATTACACTACAGCTTTGTGGTTTTGACTGCAAAACACATAAACTATTCACATTCAATGTAATCTATTTGCAGCGAAAACCACGTTGACACTCTTAAGACAACTTTGCAAGATCATAAAGATGAACTGAAGAAAGCGAGGTAATTTTTGCATTGATTTCACTGATTAAATTTACAGTGTCATGGGGAAACTAGTAGATAGTAGGTAAGCATACCAACAACTTCGTTGATGTTTACATAACAAATCAGACAAAGCAGTTTAAAATGGCGAATGCGAATCACGCTATCACAAAAGCTTAAATACTACGATCAATTGAAAATAGTCGAAGAAGGTATTTTAAACAGGATAGGAGATGACTGGTGAAATAAATCTACATGTCGTTAACGTTGAAACAAAATGTGTAAAGGCGACACTCTGGTGGTTTATGGGGCTTTTCTATTGATTACATTACCGCGTTCATAAAGGTGAGTATATCTAAAAATGTACATTATACCGCAATGATTATTAATGTCAGAAATGGGTTAATAATTTGTGAAAAGAAATGTGCTTTTGAGAAATGTTTGCTTCAAAAACAAATAGCATTTCCTGGTATAGAACATCTGTGGATGTATGTGGAGAACAGGTTTTCATTGGAAAGATGACAAATTTATCACTCTATATAAGGCGACCATAATTTATAAAACTTGAATGACGTAATATGCCTAACGTCTGTATTTGCAGTCGCCAATCAGTAAGCAGTGACATACAGTCTTTTTCCCTTTTTCAAAGAAGACTTTATAACCACACTTCGTAATCAACGCGTAGCTGGTTCATGTAGATGCGATGATATACCATGGAAATAAGTAGAAAATCAAAAGAAATGCATGTGTTTTATGATGCACATAGTTTAGATAATATTTCATATACATGACACGAAACCCCCTTAAAAATAGCACATAACAAAATAATAATAGCGTGTATTCATCTCACGTCTAGACGTATTATACATATACAATGAATTACGGAATATGGAGCATGATATTAAACCAATGACCTTTTGAGAATACAAAGGTTAAGGTAATTACTATTTTGGTAGCACCTACTCTATATTAGTATCCCTTATAACCGTTCACTGATAAAATATATATAATTATGTCGCCTACCTCATTTCGTTAAGATTGTGTCACAGAATTGGTATGTTTTGCTTCCAGGGAGGAAATTGCAGCTCTACAGAAAGAAAAGGCATCCCTAGAGTCGAAACTGTACGTAAACAAGAAAAAATACATCGAATGGATTTAAAAAATATCGGTATCTGGTCTGACATTAAACAGATTTTATGAAACAATATATTCATCAATAACGACAGTTGCTGCCGGTGGGAAAAGGTTTCGGTATTTGGGTAACATATTAATCCGAATGGTGTTTTTGTTCTCACGATTTAGCATATTAAAAATGCTGTTCATTATAGTTTGCTTGAGTACAGAGTTGATGAAATGAATGACAGAAAGAAATAATGTGACATGTGTTTAGCTGTAATGGTTGCCATTATGGTTACTTCTACACATGTGACGGGTGTAGTAAGTGTTTAAAGTGTAATCTAACCACCTAAAGGGACATTTTCGTCTGACTCATCTGAAACCTCTGCTTGTTTTAAGTCACAGGATGAATAGGCAAAGCTACAACCGTTGTTTCTGCGCACGATTCCTACTGTAGGCAGAAACCAAATAACTCGGAGAAAACCCACCTTGTCGGGCAGGTGACCCCGTATCTTTTCATGACTGGCTTGGGGATCGAGCCCAGGACAGGATGCCTAGGCGCTGTCCAGTATTCCATACGAATAGTCCTATAATTGCCACTCATTAACTGTGGCTTACATTTAACTATAAAGGAATTACATTTTTTATGGAAATACACCGAACATAAAAACATCCGCGATATATCATATCTGTATATCTGTAAAATGAATATGCATATGTCCCCTGTATTGCTCCACCATGTGCATCAAACTATTCTTAATAATGTCCATTGATAATAATACAACATAAACCATTATTGTAACTTGACTCAATCCATTGAATAATGGATGGCCCATAACCATAAAATTGTGAAGAGTCGTAGATAAAATAATAAGTTTCCATAATAAAGTTTTTTTCTATCATTATCTCCTTAAAATCACTTACTTCCTGTCCATTTTCCATTATAAGTCATGGGATGAGATTTGCTTAACAAGGTCATTTCTCCTGATTACAGAAATATTTAGTACCTTTTCCCCTTCTACTTTCCACCTTGATTTGCTCTTAATATAATACTATTTCCCTCAAAGTATCTCGGATACAAATAATCAACACCAATCGTTGTGTTCAATGTTTTATTAATCCTCAAAGGTTAACATAGACGTGTACCTAGCTCAAAGGCCTGGTCTGGAACTGACAAATGAAATTGGTACAGTGCAATATCATATGAAATCATGACCGGGTGCAAATAGGCATGTACTACAGTTCAACATCCCCTGAACCTGACAAGTAATATACTAAGTCTTATCTGACATAAGTCAATTCATTATATGGTCAGTGCTCGTGCAATGAAAGGCCAGTAATTAAATGTATTCCTTTGAACTGCGGGACAACAGGACACTCTATAATTGAATATAAACAATGTCTCAATCACTCTTGGTCATTTAATTTATCTCAACAACTCCCCTTGAAGATAAATTTTAATGGTGAAATTTACTTCAAAGAGTTATGAAGAATGTTTCCCTAATACCACTGATAATTGGAAATTGAATGTCCACACACAATTCCCTGTCTATTTGTTTGCTTCAGTGAACTAACGGAAGACAATATCTCATTTAATGTTTCCGAAGTTTTTTATTAGTCAAAAGATTGCTTGCAAAAAAAAAAAGATTGAATGGTTCAAGAACAAA